>JAHHZJ010000878.1:0-152817 GCA_021437245.1 Aegilops speltoides
TTTCAGTGAAAGTTGTCTGCATGTTTTTCAAGTATCCTTTTTTCCTAAATGGTATTACCAATGCACTAGTTCATTCTTACTTAAAAAACTTTATTTTTTTATTTTGATTTTGTTTTTGGTTTTATTTTATTTCTTTAAAGGTAATACCAATACCACTTTCATTACTTCTTAGGATTTTTTTTTGAAAATTCAACTATTATAAGTTTATTCTTGCATGTCATAATAACACAATCTCTGTATACATTGGGTGTAAATTTTTCATTTTTGTTTAATTCTTTTCAAAAAAAATCTTCTTAAGGGGTAACATAATTGCCACTAATTCATAATTTGCTAGAAAACTATATTATTATTATTATTTTTCTTCTTAAAGGTAACACCAATTCCACTAATCCATTCCTTTGCAAATATGTCCAAACCACATTTGGTGTTCTCCATATATGACATGTGTCTTACCTCTGGAAAAATGCCCACACACTTCTGCCCCTTTTCCATGTGGTGCATGTCGTGGTTCTAAGTCTGACAGTAGAGTGGGGGGTAGGTAAGGAGAGGCAAGGTCCTAGCTATGGAGAGGTTGTGAACACAAGCGATGTACGAGTTCAGGCCCTTCTCGGAAGAAGTAAAAGCCCTACGTCTCGGAGCCCTGAGGCGGTCGAGTGGATTATGAGTGTAGGTATTACAAGAGTGCGAAACCCTCTATCTGTGGAGGGGGTGGCTTATATAGAGTGCGCCAGGACCCCAGCCAGCCCACATAATGGAGAGGTTAAAGTACATTAAGCCCGGGGCGTTACTGGTAACGCCCCTCATAAAGTGCCTTAACTATCATTAAGTCTATTCAATTACAAGCCGTTGCGTTGCAGAGTGTCTTCTGACCTTCTGGTGGTCGAGTGTATCTTCATGGTCGAGTGAGTCTTCCATGGTCGAGTCCTTCCAGTCAGTCGAGTGGGTTCCTCTTTGGTCGACTGGAAGATGATCTCTTCTAAGAGTGCCCCTGGGTAGGACGTTTAGGTCAGGCCTATGACCCTACCCTAGGTACATGAATCCATCATTAGCCCCCGAATGGATTGAGGCTTGAGTGAGGACGGAGTTGACGCTGTTTTCGATTGTCTTTTGCATACTGGCTATGCGTTGTTCTGGATCAAGATCTTCTTTGTTGATAACAAGCAACTTTTCTTCAGTCGACTCGATCCATTCTTGTTCTCTAGTCGAGTGATCTTTTATACTTCGCCGTTCCCGAACGACGGATCGTAAGAAATTTCGCACTTGGCAAGTCGATCCGCCGCTTGCGGATTCTGCGGGATACGTGTGGGGACCCCGACTCATAAGTCGTGATCACCGAATGCACGTGTACAGTGATCCCAGAGATCAATGCTCACTGAACACACAGAAGCTTAATAACAAGAGTCTTACATCCATACATACCATATTACACAAGTAGGACCGTTATGGTCAAGTCTTGAGTACAACATCGCAGCGGAAATCTTCGTCGATAACTTGGACCCATGCCATCTGCCTTAACCCTACGGGCATTACATTGGAAACGTCCTAGCTCGCATGCTCGCCACCAAGTGTTCTTCATCACATCCTGTTCTTTCATGCCCGGTCAATGAAATAACCGTGGCAAGCCAATGAGTACTTTGAATGTACTCGCAAGCAACCCATGTTTTGGTTCAAGGTACAACAATGCATGACATAGGTAAATTTTGCATAAAGCTAGTTTTGAGTGCAATGACATGTTCAACATCCTATAAAGCATGCATCAAGAGAATTCAAGTAACCATAAGAACTGGTCACAGATATCAACATAAATAGAATGGGCACCAACCCATTTATCATAAACAGAGTGGGCACCAACCCATCTCAATCGTGTCAAGTCCTTTGACTTGATCCGAGACAACACCCTCATCTCACACACACCGGGTTTGAAAACAAGTGGACGTAGCCCAAGAGCGGTTACCCAACTTTCCATGACCGTGGACACGGCTATTCGAATAGTTTTACACTCTGCAAAGGTTGCACACTTTACCCACTAGATCCGGGGAACTTCCGTGTCAATCCACGACCCGCGGTACCTCAAGTACCCGGGGTAAGCACCCGATCACTACCTTTCCCTAGACGACACTAACATGGAGTCCACTCGATTGGCAGTAACCCCCGTGCCCAACATTTCACATAACATTTTCGTGGAGCCTTGCTCCCATATTCATCACATACCACTGGCACGGGGTACCAACGGTGTGTCCGGTGCCCCATAAAGATGGTCATGGCCGCCCTACCTGGCACGACCCCGTCCCAAGAGAGAGCACCAACTCTCCCCCGTCACTAGTAATGCGGGCTCCAAGCTAGTATCGGACTAGGTACTCAATAATGCCCTTTCCCATATAAGGGTAGAGTGGTCGCGCATGTAAGGTTGGAATAACGGTCGCAACTCCGACCAATCCGTTTTGAAAACAACACACACTTTCCTTGGCACACCACTTCGTCATCAAGTGGTCACCCATCTCATCATCTCCCTCGGGCATAAGTGGCACCCGACGGGTTTTCGAAAAGGCTTTTGAAATCACTTTGCCTCCTTCACCATGCACAAACCCATCCCATTTGTGTAGCATCTACATTTGCATTCTATCTACTCCCACCGGCATAACCCTCATAAGAAGGTAGGGCCATGCACAATGCAAGTATCAACGAGGAAGTAACCGGGGCAACCAACCCACGTGGTTCACCATCTCATCATGATTCCGATGCATCATCAATAAAGAGCTAAAAATGACATGCATATAAAGGGGTATCATAGTCATGGTCAAAGGGCTGCTTGCCTGTTCTTCGGAGTCTTCAAGTCTTCTGGTCCTTCTCCAAGTACTCCGTCTACTTCGTCAACCAACGTCGGAAACAAACACAATAAGCAACACAACAAGGCAAGAATAAATGTGCTCTAAAAATGTGAAGTTGACTTTTATTGGATACCTCTGGTCATATGAGGAATGACCAAAGTGATTTTATTGGAAGTGGATCAATGGACATCTCCGAACATTTCAATATGATGGAATCAAGAGGTTTATGGATTTGCTAGAAGTGTACAGAAATATATTTTTGAAAAATGAGCAAAGGCACCCATTTGACAAAGCATGATTTTAGAAGCATCTAGGAATTGGTTTCACTGGATTTGGAGTTCAAATGAATTTCCTATGAATTTGCAAAGCTGATAAATATGAAGAAATGGCTCAATAATTTATGTGGTACAGAAAGCATCAAGAAAAATGTTCATAAACTAGGTTATGAGCTTAGATTCATCTAGGGATTGGAATCATGGCATTTGGATCAATATTGTGCTCTTTGTGATTTTCTAAAGCTTATCACAGAAATAGGAAAAACAAGATTTGATAAATGTCTGTGAAGAAAAAGTTTCTGGAAAACTGTGCAAGTTGTACCCTAAGATAGATCATGATTTTATGAGCTACTAGAAATTTGAATCATCAAATTTGGACTTGTTTTGATCTATTTATGGATTTTTGAAGTAGACTGGAAAAAGAAAGAAGTGAATAAGGCTTAACCTTATTCTGCGCACATGGCGCCAGATAGACCGTGGGCCGGCCCTGTGGCATCAGCCGCGTGGGGTGCCCAGGTGACGTCGATGGCGCACTCCGTGGAGTACGCCTTTGCTCCGGGCAGACGGCTCCGGCGGAAGCCGTTTCCACTTATCCACGTCAGCGGTCAGAGTCAACGCTCTCTGCGGCTGACATGTGGGGCCCAGGGAGGTGGGGCCCGCCCACTGGTCGTCTTCTTCCTCTCGTCGGGCAGGGACAGAGGCGGGGTTGGGCTCGGCGGCGCTCATCCGGCGCTTGCCGGCGCTCCGGCCGTCCCGCGACGCCCGCCTATGGGCGAAGCTCAGCTGAGCGGCGCATCCTCTGGCGTGAGGTCACGGCCACGGAGGGGGCCGAGGTGACCGCAGCTTTGGCGATGGCGGGGAGGTCGTCGGCCATCCGTGGCTCTCGGCGCCGAGCATCCCCGCGACAGTTCGAGGAGGTGGGGAGGCTTGCTGACCACGGGCGTCTCTGTGGAGGAAAGGGAGGAGGTGAGCTCGGCATTGCTCGAATTTGAGCGAGCAAGCGGCGGCCATGCGGTGGTAGGAGGAGAAGGGGGCACGGAGGAGGTGTGGATAGGTCTAGGGGTTCACAGGGAGGAGAGAGTGGCAAAGGAGGCCAAGGGGGCTCTGGGAGGCCTTTAATAGGCGAACGGCGGGTGCCGTGGACTCGTCTTGCCGGCGAGCTCCTAGCCGTTCTTTGGAGGCCACGCAGGGGCACGCGCGGGCGTGTCTGGGGTGC
This sequence comes from Aegilops speltoides, assembly GCA_021437245.1. NCBI lineage: Eukaryota > Viridiplantae > Streptophyta > Magnoliopsida > Poales > Poaceae > Aegilops > Aegilops speltoides. Next base: position 4,320 of record JAHHZJ010000878.1, read on the forward strand.
TCATGGGGTTGGTCTAGGGCGAGAGGAGGGGAGAGAAGGAGCAAGAAAGTGTCGGGCGCGCTGCGTGTGAGCTCGTCGATTGGAGCTCTCGGGCGGGCGGCGCGCTGCAAGGGAGGAGGCAGCAGGAGGAGAGAGAGGAAGGGGACAGAGTGGTGGCGTGTTGCGGACGCCGAGGCGTCGACCGGGGCGCTTGGGCGGCCCGAGGTGGACGGGAGGCGGGCGGCAGTGGCTCGGGCCATCATCAGCGCAGCTCAGAGCAGAGCTTTGGCGGCATGAGCGCGTTGCTTGGCCTCTGCCGTGTCCACTTGTGTCTTGAGCTTCCTTGGATGCCCTAGAGTGGTCGGGAGCTAGGTTGGGCGCTGCATATAGAAAGAGAGAGAGAGGAGGAGTTGCCATGGGTAATCAGAGAGAGAAAGGGATGGGTTTTACCCCCAAATAATTGAGCTATTGAAGGAGAAGAGTTTCTGGAGGTAGGAGATGGCCAGGAGGGGCTGTGGTAAAAAGTTGAGCTCCCCAAGAATAGTGGAAGGGGTCAAAATAGTGGTTTTTGCAAAATGCCAGAAGGTGTTTGATAATGGTTTGGGCAAGAATGTGACTTCCATTTGTCATGAGGCTCCACAGGGGGAAATGGCACACATAAATAGGGCCTTCCACCCATTTTGAGCTCATTTGGGAAAAGTTGCCAATGCAACTTTGGTAAACCCTAGAAATGAACAGAAATGGGTTTCCCAAGATTTAGTCATGAAAATATGTTCTCCTTGATGCACCACTTGGTGTAGTGTCATCATTTGATCATGTTAACATGCTCACAAAAGTTGGGATCAAGGAGAAAAGGTTGGCAGTGCAAAGTTGTTCAAATATGGTTCTGGACAGAAAGAGTTTTGGGGTACTTTGATCAAGTTAACTTGCTCTCCAACTTGTGCCATTTGGTCTAGATGAATTATTAGACCATTTGAGCAAGTTCACAAGGTTTGAGAACATTTGGACATGTTTGGCAATGTAAAGTTGCTCAAATTTCAAAATGGACAGAAATGGTTTTGAGGGGATTTCATGGGGTTAAACTATTCTCCATGACATGAGACTTGGCAAGATCATCAAGTATGTCATATGTGAGATGATAGAATTTTCTTGGAAGTTTTGGAGAATATTTCGTTTGTAAATATTTCAAAAGCTTGAAATATCCGTAAAGGGTTTTGAGGATTTGACCAATATTCTGAACATGACCATGTGTTAAAACTCTTATATATGGACAATATATGTCCTATGAGTTTCCCTAAATTTTTCCAAATATTTTGAAGCAATAAAATAATTTTTCCTATTAAAGAACATTTCTGGCCTTGATAATAAGCTTTTAAATAAAATAGGAAAACAACTTTTAAAATTATATTTTTGTGGTTTCGGGTATCCTATTTCTAATAGGAGTCAAATATATTTTATAAAGATTTTAATGCCCTAAATTAAGTACTTGCAAAGGCAAACCTCAATTCAGGGTTTTGAGAAACTAATTTTGAAAATACTTTTGGCCAAATTATTTTTGTAAGAAAACATTTTTATGTCCTATACACATGGCATGATCATTGGGAAAGGTTTTTGGAGCAAGGAGATGAAGTATAGAAGTTGGAGGATTTATTTGATTTTTAGAGCACTAGCAAACAACAGACAAACATTCAATCAAAGCAAAGACAAAACACTCAAAATTTTTGTCAAACCACATTTTAGCATGATTAAGAGCTTAAGTGCTGTGCCATGAAAATCAGGGTGTGACAGACCTACCCCCCTTACAAGAATCTCGTCCCCGAGATTCCCAGACTAGGCGCGGAAAGGAGTATGGAAACTTGGATTTGGGGTAGTCCTCACGTCCTCATACTGCTTCTGCTTCTGAGTGGTGCTCCATTGAATCTTGAAGTACTTGATGGTGTGGCTTTGTATATGACGCTCTTCTCGATCCAGGTTTCTAAGGGGTTTCTTGCGGTGGTCATATTGGACTGGAGGTCAATGGCTCGGTGATCGATGTACTTGTTAGTGATTGGGCTAGTTAGGAAGTCGAAAACTCTTCCGGAGTTGTGTTGTGTGGAAAAACATTGTGCACAGCGGGCGGGTCAGGTGGTGACTCCAGCTGGTAGCTGTCTTCTCTCCATCTCGTAGCGATCTCGGAGGGGGTTGTTAAATCTTGGAGTGATCTCGAAGAAGGCCGATGGATCTTGGGCGAGCTTTCCTTTGACATGGAAGCGCTGGGTTCCTTTGAGAGGGGTGACCCGGAGATACACATGGTCTCCAACCCGGAAGGTCATGTCTCGACGACGTGAGTCAGCGTAGCTCTTTTGTCTTGACTTGGCAGTCTTCAAACGCTCTCTGACAAGCTGGACTTGCTCCTCGGCTTCACGGGGGATGTCGGGCCCAAAGACAAGTCCTTCTCCGCTCTCTGGCCAATTGAGGGGTGTGCGGCACTTCCGTCCGTATAACACTTCAAATGGTGCCACCTGAAGGCTTGACTTCAAGGTTAGTTAAGAATCCTGGTGCAACCAGTTCCAACCCGAAGCTTTCAAGTTCTTCATACAAGGCGGGCAGCTTGTCCTTAAGCATAGCATTCAAGGAACAAGCCTTTCTGCTTAATGCATCTGCTACCACATTAGCCTTTCCAGGGTGGTATTGAACATTGAGGTCATAATCTTTGATCAAGTCTAGCCATCTTCTTTGCCTCGTGTTCAATTCCTTTTGAGTGAAAATATACTTCAGACCTATGTGACCCGTGTATATCTCACATCCCTTCCGTAAGAGGTAATGTCGCCATGTCTTCAAGGCATGAACCACTGCTGCTAGCTCAAGGTCATGAGTAGTATAGTTTTCTTCATGAGGCCGTAGTTGCCTTTGAGAGGAGTGGCTTGCAGATATGCACGGTCTTCAACGCGGAAGCTCACTCCTTGACGACGGTGGTTGGTATAGTGCTTCCTCCTTGACATGGCGGTCTTCGGATGTTCCCTAACCAGCTGATCAACTCTTCTTCCGTCTTCATGTGGACATTCATGTCCTCAAGTAAGGATGATGATCTACTTGCCCAAGTACTCTATGAAGTATTTGGGGTACGTAGAGTAGGCTGAGGCATTGGTGAGGGTCCCGGTTGAGCATTGGTCAAGATCTTATTGATCTAGAGCCAAGGCCCAAGGTCGTGATCCAACCGTGTTGTGGCTTGGTAGGGCGTAAGGGTTTCAAGGATTCCAGTGTGCGAGTGAATGTTTATCATCCCATCCTTGAGCACAGTTCCTGAGATGCCGATAGTCTATCTAGTAATTTAAACAAATCACATCATATCACCGATAGCATCATTTCGTATAGGCCAACTCCAATCATCACTCATGCTATTCATATCCTCATGGCTCTCAAGAGGAGGTCTAACAAAATCATATATGTCCACAATCCCCAAACCCATATGTATGTCTACCCCTAAAAATCCATGGGTAGGACATACAAGTTGCTAAGCTTGAACGTGATAATCCAAGTGCTCAGCCTATTTCCAAGGTCCATGCTAGTGCATCTCTATCCTGAGGAAACACGTCGTATGTCACTCCAAGATCTTGTTTCCTTCTTATGAATTACTCCAACAACCTGTTAACTTCCATCAATCACTACATGATCCATTAATTCTACAAATCCAACGCCTATGCTGGTGTTCCACAAGATCTTCTAAAGTCCTTATAGTCCCCAATGCTTGAAAGGGCTGCCTTACTATAGTCAGTCCACCAATTCCCATTATTGTGTTCTAATAATACTCCAAGGTCAAGCTCACAAAGATGCCTAAATAAACTCCGACAATTAGCCCAATCTCCTAGTTTATCGCCCACCGAGAAACATGGTATCATGATCGAGATCACCAGTCTAAATCCAATTTTTTTTTTACTCTGAACCATGTTGACATACTCAGCATCTATATTCAACTAGGATCACCTATTTAAACCCAAATCTTGTGTCCAACGAGAAATCCTACATGTTTCCCCCAAGTTATATACGTAATATCAACTGTCTCCTATCAATATCGTCTGATCAAGTCAAATCCTTGCACTTCCAGGAGTTTCAACTTGCGATCATGATTGTCCTATAAATCCAATTTACTCCGGGTAATGGAAGCTATGCTACTCTATAACCATGATCCCACCAAGTTCACCTACCAACATGGTAGCCTTATAATCCACCAAAGAGTCTCAGGTAATTCCTCAAGGTCATTGATATAAACTCATCGAGTCATTTGTCCTCTATTCCCATATCCTCAGATTGGTCCTCCCTATGGCATCGTCAGTTTTGGTGCTATCTTAGGAAGATAATGTGCTCATTCACTATGTCCACTAGTTCCATAATGAACCCAGTGATAAGCAAGGTTACGGAGGCTTAACAGATTCTCTTGCAATTCCGTAGGTTAAGCTTGTGGTTAAGGTTTCGAGCTGGGGGTATCTCGTGAAGTCTCGAAAGATCCAGGAATGGGTCTCTAATCTTGAGGGGAAACCACCGTAACTCTAAGGGGTTGCACTTGGTCGAGGAGGTTGTAGCAAAAGTCTTCAGTGCTTGTTGGTCGACGAAGCAGATTTCTTGGTGCATCTTGTCTTGCTGGTCTTCAGTTGAGGAGAGAGAGACAAGAGGGAAAAGTAGCATAGAGGAGGGAAAAGCCTAAAGGGGGTTCTATAGTGCAAGTGCAAACAAACAAGTGCCAAAAAGGCCAAACACAAACAACAAAATAAGGCAGGTGATATAGTCGCGTACTTGTTGCCTAGGGCAAAAAGGGCGACTGATATCAAAACACAACAAATAAAAACAAGCAACACACAATCATGGTTCTGCTCGAACCATCATACGGACTCGACTGCGCATAGGGGGTACACGACTCATCCTACCCTAGGGGTTCTCGGACTCCATAGTCGTGCCTTGTGCCTCGTGCAGTCTCCCGGGTTTCCTCAGGTGGTGCTACGTCTCTTGTAGTTGTTTGATGAAACGATCCTGGTTGAGCTTGAAGAGTCTTCAACAACTTCTCGCCTGTTGGAGTGATGGGGTGAAGGTGGCTCCTCATAACTGGTCATTGACTTGGCCTTCCATCGTCTTCTTAATCATGAAGGTCCCCTTTTGTCTTCTAAGCCGTTGATGGTACCAGGTAGGTAATCCTTTATGCAATGACATTATCAAGGCATAATAGGGGTCCATCATGTCGGTTACGTTGATGATAACATCGACACCAAGAGCGGGGGATGAGGAGAACCGTTTTCCTGCTCACTATGGTGAGGCGGACCAAATGGCCAGGTTCTCATCCATCGGTGGTTGCCGATACAACAACAATAGTGACAGGGTTACTCTATTAGCGATGTATATCATGATCTTGCATATCCTATGCCCTGATCATCATAGGCTAAGGTTGCATCATCTTGGGGCAGTGTCAAGGGTGTCACCATCTCCTGGGTCTTCAGGTCCTCATTCCTCGAGGATGCATCTTCTGTTGGTATCTTCTTGTTGTGATGTCGCCAATCTTGTGTTAGGAGATGTGGGTGAATGTCTGGCAGGGCATCTTCCTTCTTGATTATCCACGAAGATTACAAGGAATCCAGTGGCTAGGGACATAAGGGTTCTAGCGACCATTAAATTTTCAAGGGGAAGAGGAAGGTATATCTTAGCTTTCGAAAAAAACTCAGAAGGGGAAGAGAAGTATAGATAGTTTTGAAAACTAGCAGTAGTTTTGGAAATAGTTTTACCCTAACTAACGACCATGCTAACTAAGGCTTCCTACAGTCAGGATGGCTCTGATACCAGCTCTGTGGGGACCCCGACTCATAAGTCGTGATCACCGAATGCACGTGTACAGTGATCCCAGAGATCAATGCTCACTGAACACACAGAAGCTTAATAACAAGAGTCTTACATCCATACATACCGTATTACACAAGTAGGACCGTTATGGTCAAGTCTTGAGTACAACATCGCAGCGGAAATCTTCGTCGATAACTTGGACCCATGCCATCTGCCTTAACCCTACAGGCATTCTGACTGGGAAACGTCCTAGCTCGCATGCTCGTCACCGAAGTGTTCTTCATCACATCCTGTTCTTTCATGCCTGGTCAATGAAATAACCAGTGGCAAGCCAATGAGTACTTTGAATGTACTCGCAAGCAACCCATGTTTTGGTTCAAGGTACAACAATGCATGACATAGGTAAATTTTGCATAAAGCTAGTTTTGAGTGCAATGACATGTTCAACATCCTATAAAGCATGCATCAAGAGAATTCAAGTAACCATAAGAACTGGTCACAGATATCAACATAAATAGAATGGGCACCAACCCATTTATCATAAACAGAGTGGGCACCAACCCATCTCAATCGTGTCAAGTCCTTTGACTTGATCCGAGACAACACCCTCATCTCACACACACCGGGTTTGAAAACAAGTGGACGTAGCCCAAGAGCGGTTACCCAACTGTCCATGACCGTGGACACGGCTATTCGAATAGTTTTACACTCTGCAGAGGTTGCACACTTTACCCACTAGATCCGGGGAACTTCCGTGTCAATCCACGACCCGCGGTACCTCAAGTACCCGGGGTAAGCACCCGATCACTACCTTTCCCTAGACGACACTAACATGGAGTCCACTCGATTAGCGATAACCCCGTGCCCAACATTTCACATAATATTTTCGTGGAGCCTTGCTCCCATATTCATCACATACCACTGGCACGGGGTACCAACGGTGTGTCCGGTGCCCCATAAAGATGGTCATGGCCGCCCTACCTGGCACGACCCCGTCCCAAGAGAGAGCACCAACTCTCCCCCGTCACTAGTAATGCGGGCTCCAAGCTAGTATCGGACTAGGTACTCAATAATGCCCTTTCCCATATAAGGGTAGAGTGGTCGCGCATGTAAGGTTGGAATAACGGTCGCAACTCCGACCAATCCGTTTTGAAAACAACACACACTTTCCTTGGCACACCACTTCATCATCAAGTGGTCACCCATCTCATCATCTCCCTCGGGCATAAGTGGCACCCGACGGGGTTTTCGAAAAGGCTTTTGAAATCACTTTGCCTCCTTCACCATGCACAAACCCATCCCATTTGCGTAGCATCTACATTTGCATTCTATCTACTCCCACCGGCATAACCCTCATAAGAAGGTAGGGCCATGCACAATGCAAGTATCAACGAGGAAGTAACCGAGGCAACCAACCCACGTGGTTCACCATCTCATCATGATTCCGATGCATCATCAATAAAGAGCTAAAAATGACATGCATATAAAGGGGTATCATAGTCATGGTCAAAGGGCTGCTTGCCTGTTCTTCGGAGTCTTCAAGTCTTCTGGTCCTTCTCCAAGTACTCCGTCTACTTCGTCAACCAACGTCGGAAACAAACACAATAAGCAACACAACAAGGCAAGAATAAATGTGCTCTAAAAATGTGAAGTTGACTTTTATTGGATACCTCTGGTCATATGAGGAATGACCAAAGTGATTTTATTGGAAGTGGATCAATGGACATCTCCGAACATTTCAATATGATGGAATCAAGAGGTTTATGGATTTGCTAGAAGTGTACAGAAATATATTTTTGAAAAATGATCAAAGGCACCCATTTGACAAAGCATGATTTTAGAAGCATCTAGGAATTGGTTTCACTGGATTTGGAGTTCAAATGAATTTCCTATGAATTTGCAAAGCTGATAAATATGAAGAAATGGCTCAATAATTTATGTGGTACAGAAAGCATCAAGAAAAATGTTCATAAACTAGGTTATGAGCTTAGATTCATCTAGGGATTGGAATCATGGCATTTGGATCAATATTGTGCTCTTTGTGATTTTCTAAAGCTTATCACAGAAATAGGAAAAACAAGATTTGATAAATGTCTGTGAAGAAAAAGTTTCTGGAAAACTGTGCAAGTTGTACCCTAAGATAGATCATGATTTTATGAGATACTAGAAATTTGAATCATCAAATTTGGACTTGTTTTGATATATTTATGGATTTTTGAAGTAGACTGGAAAAAGAAAGAAGTGAATAAGGCTTAACCTTATTCTGCGCACATGGCGCCAGATAGACCGTGGGCCGGCCCAGTGGCATCAGCCGCGTGGGGTGCCCAGGTGACGTCGATGGCGCACTCCGTGGAGTACGCCTTTGCTCCGGGCAGACGGCTCCGGCGGAAGCCGTTTCCACTTATCCACGTCAGCGGTCAGAGTCAACGCTCTCTGCGGCTGACATGTGGGGCCCGCGGGGAGGTGGGGCCCGCCCACTGGGTCGTCTTCTTCCTCTCGTCGGGGCAGGACAGAGGCGGGGTTGGGCTCGGCCGGCGCTCATCCGGCGTTTGCCGGCGCTCCCGGCCGTCCCCCGCGACGCTCCGCCTATGGGCGAGCTCAGCATGAGCGGCGCATCCTCTGGCGTGGAGGTCACGGCCACGGAGGGGGCCGAGGTGACCCCAGCTTTGGCATGGCGGGGAGGTCGTCGGCCATCCGTGGCTCTCGGCGCTCGAGCATCCCCTGCTGACGGTTCGAGGAGGTGGGGAGGCTTGCGGACCACGGGCGCTCTGTGTGGAGGAAAGGGAGGAGGTGAGCTCGGCATTGCTCGAATTTGAGCGAGCAAGCGGCGGCCATCTTGGTGGTAGGAGGAGAAGGGGGCACAGGAGGAGGTGTGGATAGGTCTAGGGGTTCACAGGGAGGGAGAGAGTGGCAAAGGAGGCCAAGGGGGCTCGGGAGGCCTTTAAATAGGCGAACGGCGGGTGCCGTGGACTCGTCTTGGCGAGCTCCTAGCCGTTCTTTGGAGGCCACGGGCACGCTGTGGCGTGTCTGGGGTGCTCATGGGGTTGGTCTAGGGCGAGAGGAGGGAGAGAAGGAGCAAGAAAGTGTCAGGCGCGTGGCGTGTGAGCTCGTCGATTGGAGCTCTCGGGCGGCGGCAGCGTCTTGAAGGGGAGGCAGCAGGAGGAGAGAGAGGAAGGGGAGAGTGGTGGCGTGTTGCGGACGTCGAGGCGTGACCGGCGCTTGGGCGGCCCGAGGTGGACGGGAGTCTGCGGGGGGCTCGGCCACATCAGAAGGCAGCTCAGAGCAGGCTTTTGGCGGCATGAGCGCGTTGGCGGCTTCTGCCGTGTCCACTTGTGTCTTGGAGCTTCCTTGGATGCCCTAGAGTGGTCGGGGAGCTAGGTTGGCGCTGCATATAGAAAGAGAGAGAGAGGAGGAGTTGCCATGGGTAATCGAGAGAGAAAGGGATGGGTTTACCCCAAATAATTGAGCTATTGAAGGAGGAGAGTTTACGGAGGTAGGAGATGGCCAGGAGGGGCTGTGGTAAAAGTTGAGCTCCCCAAGAATAGTGGAAGGGGTCAAAATAGTGGTTTTGCAAAATGCGAAGGTGTTTGATAATGGTTTGGGCAAGAATGTGACTTCCATTTGTCATGAGGCTCCACAGGGGGAAATGGCACACATAAATAGGGCCTTCCACCCATTTTGAGCTCATTTGGGAAAAGTTGCCAATGCAACTTTGGTAAACCCTAGAAATGAACAGAAATGGGTTTCCCAAGATTTAGTCATGAAAATATGTTCTCCTTGATGCACCACTTGGTGTAGTGTCATCATTTGATCATGTTAACATGCTCACAGAAGTTGGGATCAAGGAGAAAAGGTTGGCAGTGCAAAGTTGTTAAAAAATGGTTCTGGACAGAAAGAGTTTTGGGGTACTTTGATCAAGTTAACTTGCTCTCCAACTTGTGCCATTTGGTCTAGATGAATTATTAGACCATTTGAGCAAGTTCACAAGGTTTGAGAACATTTGGACATGTTTGGCAATGTAAAGTTGCTCAAATTTCAAAATGGACAGAAATGGTTTTGAGGGGATTTCATGGGGTTAAACTATTCTCCATGACATGAGACTTGGCAAGATCATCAAGTATGTCATATGTGAGATGATAGAATTTTCTTGGAAGTTTTGGAGAATATTTCGTTTGTAAATATTTCAAAAGCTTGAAATATCCAGAAAGGGTTTTTGAGGGATTTGACCAATATTCTGAACATGACCATGTGTTAAAACTCTTATATATGGACAATATATGTCCTATGAGTTTCCCTAAATTTTTCCAAATATTTTTGAAGCAATAAAATAATTTTTCCCTATTAAAGACCATTTCTGGCCTTGATCATAAGCTTTTAAATAAAATAGGAAAACAACTTTTAAAATTATATTTTTGTGGTTTCTGGGTATCCTATTTCTAATAGGAGTCAAATATATTTTATAAAGATTTTAATGCCCTAAATTAAGTACTTGCAAGTGCAAACCTCAATTCAGGGGTTTTGAGAAACTAATTTTGAAAATACTTTTGGCCAAATTATTTTTGTAAGAAAACATTTTATGTCCTATACACATGGCATGATCATTGGGAAAGGTTTTTGGAGCAAGGAGATGAAGTATAGAAGTTGGAGGATTTATTTGATTTTTAGAGCACTAGCAAACAACAGACAAACATTCAATCAAAGCAAAGACAAAACACTCAAAAGTTTTGTCAAACCACATTTTAGCATGATTAAGAGCTTAAGTGCTGTGCCATGAAAATCAGGGTGTGACAATACGAAATTTGGGGAAGCGCGCGAAGCGGAACGGACTGCGGCGCTCGGATGGGACATGACAGGGACGCCTCGATCTCCGCGCCACTTTTTCCGCCACGTATCGTGCAGTGCAACTGTTTCGGGATATGATTGGATTGCTCGGGTCCACATGTCATCCACTCGGAAGGGATGTTATAAATGCAACTCGTGAGGGTTTCTGCACAGTACCCCGTTCTTCCTCCTCTGCTCTCTTCGTCTCCGCCCACCGCAACTGTTGTCGCTCCTGCTACTTCCTCTCTCGCGCACTCCGCCGGCGGCCATGGGCAAAGAGAAGACGGCGGTGCTGGAGCGCGCGAAGAAGGCGTCGGCGGCAGAGAAGGCGTCGGCGGCCGAGAAGGCAAAGGTGAGATCCACCAGCCGCAGCGGTTCTTCGTCGAGATCCCGCTTGCCGAAGGGCTGGGTCCAGGGAGATTGGATCCAGTCGACCATCAGGGAGAAGGATCTTCTCGATATGGCCAACGACGGGCTGATCCCCCACGGCGCCGCGAGGCTTCCTGGCAAAGAGTGGCAGCCTCAGCCGGAGGAGGGTGAGTGTGTGCTCTTGGCCACCCATGTCGATCGAGGATTTTCGCTGCCGCCGAGTGTTTTCTTTCGTGGTTTTCTGAATTTCTTTGGAGCCCAGCTCCACCATTTTACTCCAAACTCCATCGCGTAGCTTGCTGCATTTGTGTCTATGTGCGAAAACTTCCTGGGCTGTCGACCGCACTGGGGTTTGTTCAAGCATATCTTCACATGTCGCTCTCAGACTGTGAAGAAAGCAAGTCCCGGGGATGAGAAGACCCAAGTAGTTCAGATGTGCGGGGGCCTAGGAATCCAAGTGAGGAACAAGAGCACCTTCCCAGCTATGTCTTTTCCCGAGTCGGTCAGGGGCTGGCAGTCGACCTGGTTCTACTGCCAGAATGAGTCGACGCCGGGGCAGTCGGGTGGTCTTCCTCCATTCACCATGAGTCGAGTGAACAGACCCTCCTCCCTGAAGGTGATTCCAGAGGAGAGAGCTGATGTGAAGATGTTGATGGATCGCGTAGTACAGCTGGTTCGGGACGGTGTGACTGGCATGGATCTCGTGGAGGTTTTTCTTGAGGCGAATCCAGCCTCTTGATTCGGAGCCTTTGCATGTGGCTGTACTGCGGAACCGAAGACGAGACTCGTGTCCACCCGGAGGCAGTCGACGACGCCGTAGTGGAAAGATGGATGGCCGCGATCACTGCGAACAAGGACAACCCTCGTGGATCCCGGAGGATTTCTCCACTTGACCATAATAGCGTCCCAGACAAGGTACATTTGCTCTGCTTGCCATTGTATGTCTGTCGAATGTGTTTCTGTAATTTGGTCGATTGAGCTCTGCCTTGATGTTTCCAGGCCCTTACCGAGCTGTATTCCATGCCCAATGGAGCTCAGGCTCCGACTGAGGAGGGAGAAGCCAGCGGAGGCGAGAGCCAGGATGAGTGGGACTCAGACGCTGCTGAAGATGACGACGACGATGACGACGATGATGATGATGAAGAAGCCGAAGAGGAGGAGGAAGAGGAGGTTGCTCCACCGCGCTTGGAAAGGCGGTCGAAACTCGTTCATGACCCTGCGACTGAACGCGGAAAGGGGGTTGCGACTGCCTCGCAGTCGACCAAACGCCCTCGGACCGCTTCTCGGTGCCGGCGAGAAGGCGCGAAGCGATCGAAGGTAGCTCCGTGGAAGCCAACCAAGCCTCTGCCAAAAATGAAGGTGTTCATCCCCACCATCTCAGGGTAAACATATCACTTAAGTCTTCTGTTCTATACAAGTTTTGTCTCTGGTTGATACTTGAATCGGTCGGTGATTCTTTGGAACTTGATCTGCGACTTCCGAAACTTCAGGCAAGGCCGAAGACCATGAGATGGAGGATGCGGCGACCTCAAATCCTGGTACTGTATCCTTAACTCCGTTCTTAGTCGACTGTCTCATAGTTTCTAACTTTGACTCTTTTCTGAAGCTCCAACCAATGACATTATCACCCTTCCTGATGACGATGATGAGGATGATGAACCATTGAGGCACAGGAGGAGCAGGAAGGCGTCTACTGGCAAAGCAACCCAAGATGTGACGGCGCCCGAGACTGTTGCGACGGGAGGGGAGGCCAGCACTCGACATACCGTGTCCTTCGCGGTGCCGTTGACGAGTGCTCGACCCACTTCGTCGAGTGCTGGGAAGCCTTCGCTCTTCGCCACACACCACGTCCCGGAGGACCAAGCTAGTGCTGCTAAGGAGGCGATACGCCAAGCAGAGATCATGATGGAGCAGGTGAAAATCGTCCGGGATGCGAGCCAAGCAGCTTACGACGCCAGCTCTGCCCTTCAAAGCAACGTTCAGGTCAGTCAACTACCGCCTGTTCTGTTAGGATATGCTATCAAAACTTTTCTTTCTGGAATCCATAGCAGTCACCCACTAGGTGTGTTGATTAAAACTCCGTGTTAGCGGGGGCACGCTGAGTGCACCCGCTGGGTGTAGTCCCCAAGGCTAAGGTCGACTGCTGGCAGTCGGTCTTAGGCTTTATAAGTAAATATTGATCATCACTCGATTGAAACGAATGGGTTTCTAAAACCAGTGGGGGCACGCTGAGTGCACCCACTGGGTGTAGTCCCCGAGACTGTGGTCGACTGCTGGCAGTTGATTACAGTCTGAAGAAGCTTTGGTCGACTGGTCGACTTTTTTTTTGGTCGACTGGTCGACTCGTGTGAATAAGACCCGGTGGGGCACGCTGAGTGCACCCACCGGTGTAATCCCGAGACTACGGTCGAATGCTTGCATTCGATCGTAGTCTTAGAAACGTGTCATTTTCTCTATTCACTCGGAAGTGAATCATCTTTGACATTTTGTCGATTGATTCTTCATAGAAATCCTGTGATCTTGCGGCGCTATCTTGAAGCTGGGCGAAGCATATTCAGCTCGAGTTGGACTTGAAGCTAGTGCAGGAGAATGACGAAGGCAAAGGAGGAGACCAAAGGTATGTTTGGTGAGACTTGACGACTCCTTTCTCCCTCATTTGCTTCAAACCTGACTTTGCTGTAATTTCTGAGGCAAGGTGAAGGAGGCCCAGAGGAAGAAGGAGCTTGAGCTGTGCGAGAAGATCAAGCTTGTCGATTTAAAAGCTAGCCTCGATCACCAAGCTCGAACAGACAACACCAATCTGAAGGCTGCTCTGGCCATTGCCACCAAGGATGTTGACCGATCGAAAGTGACAAGACCACTCTGACTGAGAAGATCAACCAGTTGACTGGGAAGAAGAATGACCTGGAAGGCTTCCTGGGTGGTCTTGCTAAAAAATTGTTCCTTATGCTCGAAGGTAGTCTTTTACACTCGACCAATTCTTCCAACTGTTATGTTCCCATTCGACGATTTTCTTGATTCGGGGTTTTGTCTTTGCAGAGTTCTGTCGCAACTTTGAAGAAGAAACCAGCCAGTTGGAGACGAACCTTGACCCTGTCAATTCTCCGGTGAATGATGAAGTTGCCATGAACGTCTTCCGACTGGAGTCCCGTGTTGCCGCTGTCGTGGATTACCTCGCAAGGCTGAAGGTTGCTACGTCCTGCATCGACTCGACGCTCGCCCGGGCGACACTCCAAAATGACCTCGAGTCGTTGATGGCTCGATTGAACGCCGCCCCGACCGAGTGCGGAGTGGAAGAAGTCTTGACTCGGTGTGGCGCAGATGTCGCCTACAATGTTCCGGCGCGAGTCCATTGCAAGGATGCACGAGAAGATAAGTGGCGGCTCTCCGAGTGGCCAACACCAAGAAACACGACTTCAGGTCCTTCATGGAGACTTTCATCGCTGCTGCTACACGGATCGCAGATGGGATTGATCTCGACGAGTTCGTTGCTCCTTCCAGCCCTCCACAGGAGGGGTAAAAAACTTTCCTTGAGTCTTATACTTTAAATTTGCCTCGGTATGCCGAGTGGAATTGTAACCGATAAAACCTTAACAGGCTTAGTGCCTGAGCACTCTCGGTTCCTTTAGGTATCGACCTAAATTTGGATTGGATGTTTGGAGATGATTGCTTTTGGCTCGAACTGCCTTTTGCAGGTCCACAGCAAGGTGCCTACCGCAGTCGACTTATTCCTTAGGCGAGCACTGGGCTGCAGCTAAGCCCCCGAGTGAGAGGTTTGCTCTTCACTCGGTAGGATTTCTTATATCTTAGGCGAGCACTGGGCTGCAGCTAAGCCCCCGAGTGAGAGGTTTGCTCTTCACTCGGTAGGATTTCTTATACCTTAGGCGAGCACTGTGCTGCAGCTAAGCCCCCGAGTGAGAGGTCCGCTCTTCGCTCGGTAGGATTTCTTATACCTTAGGCGAGCACTGGGCTGCAGCTAAGCCCCCGAGTGAGAGGTCCGCTCTTCACTTGGAAGGATTTCTTATATCTTAGGCGAGCACTGGGCTGCAGCTAAGCCCCCGAGTGAGAGGTTTGCTCTTCACTCGGTAGGATTTCTGTTGTATTTGTGACGAAGCTCGGAGGAGAGGGTCGCAGTCGACCTGCACCTCGCCTTCCTTGCAAGCGCACATCATACTTATGGTGTAGCTCGGAGGAGAGGGTCGCAGTCGACCTGCACCTCGTCCTCCTTGCGAGCGTACATTGTACTTATGGTGTAGCTCGGAGGAGAGGGTCGCAGTCGACCTGCGCCTCGCCCTCCTTGCGAGCGTACATTGTACTTATGGTGTAGCTCGGAGGAGAGGGTCGCAGTCGACCTGCGCCTCGCCCTCCTTGCGAGCGTACATTGTACTTAGGCGAGTACTTGGACTGCAGCTAAGCCTCCGAGTGGAAGTCTGGCTTACCACTCGGTAGGATTTTTACAACTTAGGCGAGCACTGGGCTGCAGCTAAGCCTCCGAGTGGAAGTCGGCTTACCACTCGGTAGGATTTTTATAACATAGGCGAGCACTGGGCTGCAGCTAAGCCTCCGAGTGGAAGTCTGGCTTACCACTCGGTAGGATTTTTAATAACTTAGGCGAGCACTGAGCTGCAGCTAAGCCTCCGAGTGGAAGTCTGGCTTACCATTCGGTAGGATTTTTTGGTTACTTAGGCGAAACGGATTCGCGGCTAAGCCTCCGAGTGGAAGCCTGGCTTACCACTCGGTAGGATTTGTACAAACTTAGGCGAAACGGATTCGCGACTAAGCCACCCACTGGGGGAAAATTTTACTGGACAAAAATAAAAAGTGACAAAAATTATGAAGGAATTGTGACACTATTATTTCGAAGCCCATAGACTACAGAAGTATTTTATTACAACTCATCCGAGTGAAAATACTTTAAGTGTAAAACGGGCGGAGCAGATCCGCATTCCAAGCTCGGGGCTCTTCGATATTGTGTTCGACGTTGTAGAGACGATATGCCCCGTTGTGGAGAACCTTTGTGACGATGAAGGGCCCTTCCCAGGAGGGAGCGAGCTTATGTTATTTCTGCTGGTCCACTCGAAGGACCAGATCTCCTTCCTGGAAGGCTCGACCTCTCACATTTCTGGCGTAAAGGCGATGCAAGTCTTGCTGGTAGATGGTCGAGCGGATCAGAGCCATATCCCTTTCTTCTTCTAGGAGGTCGACTGCATCTTGACGCGCTTGTTCAGCTTCTGCTTCATTGTAAAGTTCAATTCGGGGAGCATTGTGAAGGAGATCACTCGGTAGGACTGCTTCTGCTCCATAGACCAAAAAGAATGGAGCTCTTCCGGTCGACCGATTAGGCGTGGTCCGCAAACCCCAAAGCACTGAAGGGAGTTCGTCAACCCAAGCTCCAGCCGCATGCTTGAGATCTCACATCAGTCGGGGCTTCAGACCCTTGAGGATTAATCCGTTGGCTCGTTCTGCCTGTCCATTCGACTGTGGATGGGCGACTAAAGCGTAGTCGACTCGTGTGCCTTGGGCGTTGCAGAAATCCTTGAATTATTCCGAGTCAAAATTTGACCCATTATCCGTGATAATGCTGTGCGGGACCCCATATCTGAACGTCAGCTCTCTGATGAAGGAAACAGCAGTACCAGTGTCAAGACTCTTGATTGGTTTAGCTTCAATCCACTTGGTGAACTTTTCGACTGCTACCAGTACATGCGTGAAACCACTCCGACCTGTTCGCAAGGGACCGACCATGTCTAACCCCCATACTGCGAACGGCCAGACGAACGGAATGGTCTTCAGAGCTGACGCAGGCTTGTGTGACATATTGGAATAGAATTGACATCCTTCGCACTTGTCCACTATTTCTTTCGCCATCTCATTCGCCCTCGGCCAGTAAAATCCAGCTCGGTATGCTTTGGCTACAATGGTCCGAGAGGACGCATAGTGACCACAGGTCCCCAGTGGATATCGTGGAGAATGACTCGACCTTCTTCGGCGTTATGCATTTTGACCAACTCGGTCGGACTTTCTCTATCTGACTGCCCTTTGATAAGCGGTAAAGGCTTTGGATCAGCAGACGATCCGTCGAGCCTCTTCCTCATCTTCCGGGAGCTCTTTTCTCGAATGTATGCGATGTATGGAATTGTCCGATCTGGAGTGATCACTAAAACTTCCATGACCAAGTCGACCTTCGCTGGGACCTCAACCTCGATCGGTCTGTGGCACTCTTGGGCTGTGGAGTTTCCTCTGTGAAGGATCTTCTTTAAGCGACGGAGTGTGTATATGCTCCAAAAATACACCACTCGGAATGGCTTCTCTTTTGGAACCTATCTTTGCGGATCATCTGCTGCTTGATTTTTCATCGGGGGCGTGATGGAGCTCAACCCCTCGAACTTCTTTTCCAGCTTCCTCATTGCATTGCAAGTATCCGGTCATATTGGGCTTCTTACGCCCCACTCCTTCATCACTGGTTGACCACTAAATCTGAGTCGCCATAGACCATCGAGCGACGGACGCCGAGTGAGATGGCCATGCGCAATCCATATAAGAGGGCCTCGTACTCTGCCTCATTGTTGGAGGAACCAAAGTGAATCTGGAGCACATACCTAAGCTTATCTCCTCTCGGGGAAACCAGAACAACCCCAGCACCGGAACCATTCAGCATTTTAGAGCCGTCAAAGAACATGGTCCAATGCTCGAGTGAACTTCGATCGGCTGCTATTGCTCAATCCACTCGGCGAGAAATCCGCTATAGCTGGGGCTTAATGGCTCTTTGCCTCAAATTTGATATCAAGGGAAGAAGTTCAATCGCCCATTTCGCCACTCGACCGGTTGCGTCTCTGTTGTGCGTAATCTCGATAAAGGGCGTCACGACGATCGTGATAGAATGATCAGAGAAGTAGTGAGCAACCTTCTTCGTGGTCATGTATATGCCATACACAAGCTTCTGATAATGCGGGTATCGCTGCTTGGATGGAGTCAAGACTTCAGACAAATAATACACCGGGCGTTGAACTTTGAAGGCTTTTCCTTCCTCTTCCCGCTCGACCGTAAGCACTGTACTGACGACTTGTCCTGTGGCTGCGATATAGAGCAACAGAGGCTCTTTGCTGATTGGAGCAGCAAGCACCGGCTGGGTGGAGAGCAAAGCTTTTAGCTCGGCAAACGCTGCATCAGCTTCTGGAGTCCACTCGAACTTGTCGGCCTTCTTCATCAGTCGGTAAAGAGGCAATGCCTTTTCACCGAGCCGGGAGATGAATCGACTTAATGCGGCCAAGCATCCAGTAAGCTTCTGGACGTCGTGCACTCGCACAGGGCGTTTCATTCGGAGAATAGTGCCGATCTTCTCTGGATTAGCGTCGATTCCTCATTCGGAAACGAGAAAACCGAGTAACTTGCCACCAGGAACTCCGAACGTGCACTTTGACGAATTGAGCTTGATATCGTACCTTCCGAGGTTGGCAAATGTTTCGCGAGGTCGCAAGCAGGTCGGAACCTTTTCGCGACTTAACGGCGATATCATCCATATACGCTTCCACATTTCGACTGATTTGAGGAGAAGACACTTCGAATCATTCGCATAAATGTGGCTCCGGCATTCTTGAGGCGAATGGCATGGTGATATAGCGAAGCACCGAATGGAGTGATGAAAGCTGTTTTTATTTCATCGGGTCCATCTGCACGGATCGATGATACCCGGAATATGCATCTAGAAAAGACAATCTCTCACATCCAGCGGTCGAGTCAACAATTTGATCTATGCGGGGAGAGGAAAATGATCCTTCGGGCAGGCCCGATTGATGTGCTTAAAGTCAATGCACATGCGGGTGAGTTGTCCTTCTTGGGAACCATGGCGACATTAGCGAGCCACTGGAGTGTTATATCTCGGATAAATCCGCCGCCAACAATGAGCCACTTCTTCACCAATAGCTTTTCTCTTACGACGGCGGACCGCCAAGATGCTCTTTAACCGGTTTTATTGTCTTGTCGACTCGGAGGCGATGCTCAGCCAGCCACAGGAACACCGGCATGTCGGTGGCTTCCATGCGAAATGTCCATTCTCACGGAGGAACCGGATGAGCGCTTCTTCCTATTTGGTCGAGTGTTGTGGAGATGTGGGTCGGGCTGCATTGGGGTCGGTCGGGTGAATATGAACTGGCCGTCTCACCGGACGATCGAAATGCGAACTCGTGGCTGGCTTTTTGGATCGCAACAAATCACTCGGATCTGCGTTTTGCTTGTATTCCTCGAATTCAACCGCTGTCACTTGGGAGTCGGCAATCTTCGAGCCCTTCTGAAAGCACTCTTCTGCCTTCTTCCGATCGCGGTGGCGGTGATCACTCCCTTGGGGCCTGGCATTTTCAGTTTAAGGTACACGTAACATGGTCGAGACATGAATCGTCGTGAGGCTGGCCTCCCCAAAATGGCGTGGTATGCACTCTGAAAATCCACAACCTCAAAGGTCAACTTTTCCTTGCGAAAGTGCTTGGAATCACCGAAAACCACGTCCAGAGCTATTTGGCCGAGTGAGTTGGCCTTCTTCCCTGGTATGACTCCGTGGAAACTCATATTGCTGGCGCTCAGTCGGGACATCGGAATGCCCATCCCTTTCAATGTATCTGCATATAACAAGTTCAGCCCACTACCACCATCCATCAGCACTTTCGTCAGACGAGTGCCTTCGACAACTGGATCGACCACCAACGCTTGCCGCCCAGGGGTGGCTACGTGAGTCGGATGGTCAGATTGGTCGAATGTGATGGGTGTTTGGGACCACTTCACATAACTTGGCTTTACTGGGGCAACCATGTTTACCTCACGGTTAATGACTTTCAGTCGACTCTTGCTTGCCACATCCGCGAAGATCATCAGAGTGGAGTTGACATGCGGATATCCTTCCTCACTGTCCTCTTTGTCTCCGGCCTTGTCGCTCCTTCTCCTTGTCCTTAGACTGTTTTCCCTAAACCGCTGGATCGAGTCGACCTTTGGCGAGTGGTGTGCTTTGGGTAAATGATGTTGCCCTCTTCATCTTTCTTTGTGTGAATATGGCATGGCATATCCATCACGTCATTGCCTTCTTTATCTTTTACTTTCTTAGGATTCCAGGATCCTTTTGGCTTCCCCTTGAACTTCCCCGAGTCACGGCGGGGCCTCTCCAGAGCTGCTGGCTCGGCTTTCCGTTCTGCTTCGACCGAATTTCCCTTCTCCGACCGACTTGGCTTGTATTTGCCGCTTGAGTCGGTCCTCTTCCTCGCCGTTATGCGTGCCAGTAGCAATCTCCATCATTCGACTCAAGGTCATGTCGCCGGTTCGACCAAACTTCAGACTCAATTCTCTGTTCTTGACGCCATCTATGAAGGCATAAACCGCTGATGATCCGACACGTTTTCCACAAGATGGTGCAGAGTGATCCACCTCTGAATGTACTCTCGGAGAGTCTCATTGGTCTTCGCACACAAACTTGCAGCTCACAAACCAGCCGGTCGCTTGCAAGTCCTTCAAAAGTCCCGACGAACACTCGAGACAAATCTTCCCAAGTATATATATCGCTAGGAGGTAATCGATTCAGCCATGCTCGCGGAACCTTCCAACATGAGGGGCAAGTGTTTCATGGCCACCTCATCATTCCCACCACCAATCTGAACAGCCACTCGGTAATCTTCAAGCCAAGTTTGTGCTTGGATTCCCCGATGAACTTGTTGACTCTGTTGCCAATCTGAAATTGGGGGATTATGCGGCTCGATAGCCCTGCTAAAACACTCCGGACCAGAGACATGCACTCGACTGCTGGTGGGTGCATCTCTCTCGGGTCCGCCTCGGTGGGCTCTGTTCCGGTCGACCAAGCCTTGCACGATAATGGATCGTGCGTCGAAGCCTGGTTCCCTGGGGTCGACTGGAACTCTTCGCCCGTCATCGAATCGACGTCATCTTGCCGCCAAGGAGCGTACGACTCTTCCCTCGGAGGGGAAAGGGGCACACGACGCCTGTCATCCTGGTCGAATCGGTCTCCGTACTGCTCTCGCCGGTTGTCGCGCCCTTCTCGCCGCGGAGGCGATCTGGGACTAATGAGCCGATCGATAGTATTCGCAGCGACGGATCGATCGTGAATTTTGCGTGGATCGCGACACGGCTGAGTTCTGGTCTCCGCTGCTCGGAGTAAATCTCGATTCGCATCAAGCCTCTCCCAGCTTCCGATTGGGACGGCTGGATGGACTCGCTATCTGGTTGCTGCTGCTAAATTCTGAATCGGCGGCGGTATACCCGAGTCGGTGGGAAGAGTCGACGCCGACCGCCGAGGACTTCGTTGCGTGGCTTCGTCAAGTGCTCGTGAAGATTCTCCAAGCGGCGCGTTCAGCCACATTGGCCAAACGTGCCTCCTCCAAGGCGCGAGCCTCGGGATTTCTCCGGCGATGGGAGTATGCGGGGCATCCATGTTCTGCTGGCGGCTCTTCTCTCTGCAGAGAGTCGAGTGTCTCGGCTGGTACTCCTCGTGCTCTTGTACGGGTCACCTCCTCCAGCTGCTCACGCCATGGGCGGCCGGAGGATCATGGGGCCGTCGACCATGAGGATTTCCGCCGCTGGATCACTGCTATCACACTCGGATGCGAGTCTCTTGAGCGGTCGACAGATCGAGCAGCCGTAGAGGGACTCGTCGGGCTCAATGGCGCGACCTAGGCGATGGCTGTCTGGCGAGCCACGCGTGCTTCACCCACCGCTGGAGTCTCGACCACCAGAGCGCTTTTGCTGGTGGGAGACTGGGTAGGCGACCATGAGGAGTCGACCGACACGGGTCGAAGGTTGCCGCAGCGTAACGCCCGAACACATGCGCGAAGTCGTCGCCCAGCGGACGGGAGCCTCGATGTCAAGTGGTGCCTCCTGGAGCCATGCGGAGTCGTCGGCGACAAAGGTGAGAGCACCGAGACGGATCTCGCGCCCCTCAACCAAAACTCCAGCAGTCATCATGATGAAGGTACTCGGAAGTACTGCAACTCCTCCACAAGTCGCTAAAACACCTGCCCCACGGTGGGCGCCAACTGTCGTGGTTCTAAGTCCGAAGAGAGTGGGGGTAGGTAAGGAGAGGCAAGGTCCTAGCTATGGAGAGGTTGTGAACACAAGCGATGTCGAGTTCAGCCCTTCTCGGAAGAAGTAAAAGCCCTACGTCTCGGAGCCCTGAGGCGGTCGAGTGGATTATGAGTGTAGGTATTACAAGAGTGCGAACCCCTCTATCTGTGGAGGGGGGTGGCTTATATAGAGTGCGTCAGGACCCCAGCCATCCCACATAATGGAGAGGTTAAAGTACATTAAGCCTGGGGCGTTACTGGTAACGCCCCTCATAAAGTGCCTTAACTATCATTAAGTCTATTCAATTACTAGCCGTTGCGTTGCAGAGTGTCTTCTGACCTTCTGGTGGTCGAGTGTATCTTCATGGTCGAGTGAGTCTTCCATGGTCGAGTCCTTCCAGTCAGTCGAGTGGGTTCCTCTTTGGTCGACTGGAAGATGATCTCTTCTAAGAGTGCCCTTGGGTAGGACGTTTAGGTCAGGCCTATGACCCTACCCTAGGTACATGAATCCATCAGTGCACCACTTCGTTCAACCACGTGTTAATCGGCATAGTGGAGCTTCAGGACCCAATAAGGATTCGATCGCCGACCCAGACGCGGACAAGGCAATGGACCGCCTAGATGAAAGAGCAATCCTTGCAAAGGTTCAAGGATGTTTCCAAAGACCCAGCATTTCAGTGGATTTCGGGTGAAGTCTTTTTTACTGTTCAAGAGAAAAAAACGTATTTGGTTGTGAACGGTGACCATCGTAAAATACTCCCTCTGATCCAACTTAATTGACACAACTTTAGTACAACTGCGTCAGTTAATTAATTAGTATTAAAGTTGTGTCAATTAATTTAGATCGGAGGGAGTTTATATTTTTTTTCACCGTTCCATTTAGCCCATATGGTGCATGCTATACGGTTACATTGCAGGGATATGTTGTTGCGTCAAGCGCTGCCCCCCCCCCCCCCCGGTCCGGTCACATCACGCGAAATCAATGTCGGGCGTTGCACGCTCTGGCCGGCATTGACGCGACACGGGAAGTGACGTGCGCATCGGAAGGGAAGCGCGGGAGAGATGGGTGGGGTTGTTTGGTGGGTTGCCCACACACACACATCTTGTCTCCGATTTGCAGGGAAAAAACACGTTCGGACCGTCGAGCAGACCGATACAGGACGTGTTGGATGGCAAAACATGTCCAAACCGCATGGTCGGGACGGTTACGGGCAGTTTGAGGGTCGGTGTTAGAGATGCCCTAATAATAAGTAGTGATTGTAACACGGTGGCTGGCTAAATTGTGATGCCCAGGTGCGTCCATCCAGGTGTGCTGCTTTCAGGTTGATGATTGGAGTGAACCGGGTCCCCTGACCTGACAAGAGAAGTGTTGTAGGAGTGAGCGTATGGTTACTGAATCTATCCGACGGGAGATGATAGCACAGACTATTTTCAACCGGTTTGGATGACGGTCATGTAATAAGATAGGCAATTAGTGATCCTATCTTTTTTATGCCAGCCGGTTGTGGCTTTCCTATTGCTTTTTAGCTCTTTGTGAGCCTTTTTCGTTCTTTGTTCGAGACATGAAGACTTTTGTTGAACCTTTTGCTTATTAATAATTATGGTCGTATGCATCGTCCTGATGCAGAGGCCGGGGATCACCCCTTTTTCGGAAAAAAAGTACCACCCAAGATGCAAAGATTAAGAGTTCGATTCAGTCATGATTAATACAATTTGGGATGCACGGCTCCGATAATTAATAGCTCGACGTAGGGCACACCATCTTTATCAAGTGACGGGACACTTTTGGCCGGTCCAGCAGGGTACAGATCGGTCTTTCTAGGGAATGTGACCAGTTGTATATTTGTACTTTGTGCGAGGGTCCTACGTTTGCCTGCATATATCCGGCTGAAGACGCAGTTAGAGAATATATAATGCTGGCATGATTCCGATCACTCGTGAGCTGCGCTATTTGCATGATTAACTAACGCTGTGCAGATGGATACCCTCCTGCGGAACATCACATCGATCGTCGTCTATTAGTGTGAGAACGAGACAAGATCGATAGATCATCATGTCCTGCGTGCTTACGAATTTGAAGATACGACCCCCTACCGACCCGAGAAATGAACCATGCATGGCTTAGCTTTCGATCCAAAGCAGGAGCATGCATGTGAAACACATAATCAGTGCCATGTGCTGTACTACGTAATTAAATCAGTGTCGAGCTGAACATTCAACACTAATCATTGCAATAGCAATCATGAAGTTGCATAATGCTTTCACAGAAATGTAATTGTAAATTGAATTTTAATCTGCTTTCGGCAGTACTGTCACTTCCCGTCGTCAAACACGGTTGGATACTGGTTACGTTTACATCTTTGGGAGGAATGGACGCAGCGAGGATTTGCTAACCATTTTTCCGTCGCCAAACACGGTTGGATACTGGCTAAGTTTACGGCTTAAGCACAGGTCACGTCTGTCCCGGTTAATCGTACAAGCATGTCGTGCTAACCATTTTTCCTTCTTTGACTGTACTTTATAAATCTGGTAATGCGCTGCCCTTCCAGAAGTATTACTAGGGCGTGCTAAACACATTATTGTTATTCAACTTAGCGTATAATCACAAGATAGTATCTTCCAAATTACTGCTGTGTTGCTGCTGCTGTCTGGATATCATTTGGAGTAAATACTAATTATTGCTTATTATGTCTCTAGGTCACACACTAGCTAGTGCAAGTCACGACGGAGAAGAGATGGGTTGCATATCCTTGGCCGTGAAGTTAAAACCCATCGGCCACTTCAGCAAGTTAGATGTTAATTTCCATTTTTTAATTGTGCACTTTATTATTTCATAGGCCATTCTTGCTAAATCTCACTAGACTGGGACTTGGTTATGTCTCAGTAAATGTTATATTCGTTAGATCATACATTAAAATTCATGCAAAATTCCTTTTCAGATTTCTTTTTTCTTTTTTACATGGTATGCTACTCGACTGAGACTTGGTTAAATCTCAGTCGACGGAGACCTAGCCACATCCTTCATGGTTAAATCCTGGTTTTTTCTTCGAGTTTTGCACTTTGTTCATTCATAGATATATACAACCATCTTGGGCTAAGCTGAGAAACCAGCTTGGTGGGCCACCTCACAATAAATCATTTTTGACAAAAGAAAAAAGAAATTAAAGGTTACTCAGAAAGAATTGCATATTCTAGTCTGCGAGGCAGGCACCATGGAAATTCATTACATCCCTAATTAACAGGTAGTCATGGATCTGCCGCCAATCGTAATGGGGGACATGTCCAAGTATTGACCGCCTTTTGGCTACTTCAGTAACCGTCAAGTTGCCTTTTGTTTTTTCCCTGAGTAACTGGCATAAACATGACCTTTACAACAAGTTTTTTGATGGAGATAAACCTAAAATGGAACGAAAAGGCATGTCGACAACTTGCGCAAAAAGAAACTACATGAATTTTTGCATGTGGACGTCTGCCAAGTCTTGGCGAGCCACCAAAAAAAACCGCTACACACGTGTGCTTTCTAGTGTGAGGGGCGGCAAGAAATTCATCCCAACATGATGGGAAAGATGCCCAACACCGCCCTCTAGCTATTTCAGTAAGCTTGATGTTGCATTTCGGGTTTTTTTTCAAGTAACTCGCAGGAACTCTGTCAGGGCCTAGCTGAAAATCCTCATGAAACAGTAGGCTGATAACTCACGCAAAAGGAAACTTTATGCGTGGATGTTCATCTAGCCTAGGTGGGCTACCTCATGGTATGTCATTCTTTGGCAAGAAAATTAACGACGGTTCCTTGTGGAAAACACACTTTCTAATCTAAGGGGCGTCAAGGGAATTAATCCCACCGATTTAAAGATAACGATGAATCATACCAGGCAAAATCAGTACATGTCCCCGCACATCTGATATGAAAGAGGCAAACTCTATAGCCGTAGGTACTAGGTACGCAATCGTTTTGTTGCTCGCAAGACACAAGTGACAGATTGGGCTATGGGCTCGGCCCCTGATTGCGAAATTCTCCCCAATGAGAATTTTTTTTCTAATATTGCGAGCCATGCAATTTCCTTCCATATTTTTTGCTGGGTGAAAAGGTTGCCCACATGGCCAACCAATCTGCATCCACCTCACGAAAGAATGCATCCGGTAGGCTGAGTTTTTTTTTTTTTGCGAGAAAAATTCCGATCTATTCATCTTCAATCATGGCAGTACAACGAATACCAGAAATAATAGAAATTACATCCAGATCCGTAGACCACCTAGCGACAACTACCAAAGCCTGAAGCGAGCCAAGGCGCCGCCGTCATCGCCTCCATCGCCGAGTCGGGCACAACTTGTTGTAGTAGACGGTCGGGAAGTCGTCGTGCTAAGGCCCGTGGGACCAGCGCACGAGAACAGCAACCGCCGCAGATGAAGAATAACGAGATCAGAAAAATCCAATCCAAGACACACGAGCGTGAGCGAACAACGGCGAGATCCGAGCAAATCCACCAAAGATAGATCCGCCGGAGACACACCTCCACCGCCCACCAACGATGCTAGCGCGATCGCCGAACGGGGCTAGGCGGGAGACCTTTATTCCATCTTGAGGAGCCGCCGCCGCCTCGTCTTCTGGCGGGACACAAACCCTAGCAAAACTGAAAGAAACGATTAAAAACGGAGCCCTCCCGCCGACCCTTGCCGAGATCCACTGCGCCCCCATGGCCCTAAGGCCATCGGAGAGTAGGCGGACTTGCGGCGGCGGCGGCGGGAGGCAAAAACCCTAGCTTTTTGTGGAGGAGGAGGAGGAGGCGGCGGCTACGCAAAAACCCTAGCTTTTACGTATTCCATCCGGTAGGCTGAGTTGGTTGAATATTCAGTAGAGATGCATGATATGTCTTGGTAACACCGTGTAGACTCGAACGGTGAATTGTTTACTATGAATAGAAATCAAGGTATCAAATCTGATAGCGCACTTTGAAGCTAAGTGCAAGGGTTATGTCATCACTCATGATTGCAACGGACTTCAAAAGATTATCAACCCAGAGTTTGAGTAGCTTGGTGGGCCACGGGAGAAGGTTGTAACCGGAAGTCCCATTTCGTCCACACGTGTCATTCTCTAAACAGTCCACGCTACTAGATAGCTGAACCCGGCGCAGGGAGTAATGAGACTCTCACCCATTGCCTATTGGTTTGGTAGTATTTTTTTTCTTGGAGACCAACTAGAAGGAAAAAAATTCGTATAGATGAGTTTTTTTTGGAATGTTAAAATCGTATAGATGAGTAGATGCCACCTATATAGGTCCATACGTTTCTGTACCAGAAAAGAGACGAGAGAATGTGTCATGTACAAGGGATAGGGATGTCGGGATGTTATGTAACTGGCGCCTGGGGAGTCCCCCCTTTTCGAAAAAAAAATGTAACTGGCGCCTCCTACGTCACCACAAAATCCCTAAGATACAAGGCGAGTCAAAGAAAGCAAATTATGTCACTACTTTTCAGATTCACTTCTGCATGTTCTGAGAAATTTCTTTACGGATAGGCTTTGTGTACCTCTTCTTGTACTAATTCAGAATAAGTAAGCTGATTAAAATACTCCAAAATCTTTGAGTGTTGCAGTCATTTCTTGTTGTTTTTAGAGCATGTGGGAGTATTGTTTGTGACTATTTGTGATTCTCTTTCGGAATCAGCTACATATGATACTTAAAATCAAGTATACAGGCTGCCACTATCTCACGGAATCTCGGGTACAAGTACTATGCACATAGCATAATGCAGTAGTCCTGAATTCATGTGCTGCGCTTCAACCCATTTTGGCAATCGAAGCAGCCAAAAGGCGCACGATAAGGAAAAGTGCAAAGCAGAGCATCTGCTAGATATTTGGAGCTTGATACTGGCAAGATATAAGGAGCAGAATCAGTCACCAAACCGTTGCTTGGCTTTCATGGAACAAGCAACTGCCCAAGGCGTTCTTCACATGTCCTATTACCAATCTTGATATGACGAGCTATCCCTATCCAGATCAACTTGCTAATCAGGACATGACCACCCAACCATTGCATCACATATTAATTAAGTTCCTACATTAGGGAAGAAGATGAGGGGACAGAGCCTTCAGTATGCGCTGTAGTGCACCCCAAATTGATCCATCTCTAGTACCAAATGCATGCCCAAGTAGGGTATGTCACACGTTTAATTAGTGGTGACCTTACCATGTTAATTAGGTTTGGTAAACATGGTTGGAGAGTTGTTTCGTCACTGTCGACTGTTCTTATTCGGAGTACAAAAGCCTCGTCAAGTGACACTTTTGTCTATGGTTGATGAGATGTAGGTACGGCCAGTTTCTGTTCCCACGTCGCTAGGTACGGCCAGTTTCTGCGCATGCAAAAAGCTCGTGAAAGCAATCGATCGGCGTTCTTCAAAGACACAGAGGAAAGTTAAAAAATCAGTTATAGAAGTACTGATATTTTACCGAGCCAAGTAACAGCAGCCTCAGAAACCTCGATTGTCTGTTCAACGAACGGACCTGCAGAGTTCCAGAGATGAGGAACGCCTTGGCTGCTGGCCTTGTCACTACTCGACATCACTCGCACTGCCGTCTCTGCTCGTGACACTTGTTCAGTTTTCCTTGGCATCATCGCTGTTCGGCCACACGTTCCTTACACTGGACTTAACCAACCGTATGTGAATGTGAGTATGTGATCAAAAAAATGTGGGTATGTGAGTTTTGGTATTGGAAAGAAGAGTACATCGATTTATTGATAGAGTGCAATTTAGTAGATGTTCATGCACTTTTAGCTAGCATAGAGGGCGTAGATGGGACAAATACACTTATTGCTAGATAAGGCTAGACACGAGACTCGGTGTGAGGAAGCAACATCGACTACTTTAGACTCGAAGAAGAAAGAAGCACGCAAGATCGAGCCTCCTCCGCAGATCAACAATGAGTGCATCGGGAAGGCATTAATCTAACTTACAGGAGCAGTTATGGAAGTTGGATATCTTCTAAAATGTATTGTTGTGGTTCTTGTTTTTTTGGTCTTGCCTTTCTAGTCAAAATTTGATGATGTATTCCCATGTACCAAAAATGAATGATGAAAAAAAGTTAAGAGCTTGCAAAAAAAATGCACTCGGACAGAATGCGGCCGGGATGCGTCCACGCGTTGGGCGCACGGCCACCGCATCCCAGAAACTGCCAGGACACGACCCCATTGCCTTACCCAAACGGACAGAATCTGGGCAAAACGGACGTCCGCTTGGGGTCGCACGGTGGAGTTGGCCTTAGCTGCTGGCCTTGTCACTACTCAACATCACCCGCACTGCCGTCTCTGCTCATGACACTTGTTCAGCTTTCCTTGGCATCATCTCTGTCCGGCCACACGTTCAGCGGCGGAGCTTAGTGCACGGCTGAGGGGGCTGTGCCCCCCCCCCCCCCAACATTAGGCAAAATAGTGAAGAAAAATTACTGTGCATGGATTTGATAAGGAAAAGATCTACCCTCTTAATTTTTCATGTTTTGGCTTTTGGCCCCTCCTGAGATTCCTGCATAGCTCCGCGACTGCACACGTTCCTTCCACTGGACTTAACCAACCTTATGTGAATGTGAGTTGAAAAGCTGATGAAATGACTTGATCCGTTGTGTGTTTCTTTGCGAGTCATGCGGCCACATCAACCGATTGATGGACGTTGGAACTAGTACTGCCCGTTATCATCCTATCCTAACTAACAGGCCAGGTGCGGGGAATCCGCTGATGGCTCATCCGACGGTGCCGCCGGCGTGCCACGTGTGGAGTCGAGTTGAGTGCGCCGCTCGTGCTCCTCCTCCGCTTGGCTCTCGCGCCGGCGAACAAGTGGCGCCGGGCGTTGCAGATAAGGGCATCTCCAGCCGCGCCCCCAAGAAGGCCTCCCAGCGTTTTTTTGCGGCGCGAAAAAAACCCGATCGCGTCCAGAGCCCGATTTTCGCCGGCTTGGGCGAAAACAGCGCCAGCGGACCCAGCCCAACCAGCGCTGGCGGGCGCTTCGGGCGCTGGCGAACTTTTTTGGCGCGAAGAAACCGCGGGCCCGACGCGTCAGCGACACGGCTCTCTTCTCGGCCCTTCGTCGTTCTCATCGCCTCGTTTCCCGCGGCGAATCAATGCCAAAGCTGCCGCGCTGCCACGCCGGTCAGCCTGCGCCATTGATGCCTCACGGGCGGCGCAGTGAAGGCCGGACAACGCGCGTCCCTCGCCCTCGCCTCGCCCGCCACGCGTACGCATGGTGCCACGCGTGTGGGCGGCGCCTTTATATATGACGCGCCCGGCGCTTTCGGCGACTTCACACTTCCCGCCGCCGTTGTTCCTCCCTTTCCTCTCCTCCCTTCGCCGTCTCGGTTCAAAACCAATGGCGGCGCTTCCCGAGCGGCAGCGGCGGCGAACGGCTTCGGCCGCCGCCATCTTCATGAAGACGAGGCTTGCCTCCTTTACGAGGACGAGTACCCGGTCCCGCCGGACATGCGGGTGCCCGGGGAGTGGAGGATCAGCGTGGGCGGCGTGCCGGTGCCCCCGATACCCACCGGCGCGGCACGGCATGCGGAGATCGCACGCATCCGCTCGAACCTGCCACGTGCGGCGAGGGAGGGGCCACGGTACGTCCCCGACAGCCCGCTCTGGGAACCGTACTTCCGCCGCCGTCACGCCCAGCAGCTCGAGGCCACCAACGGCGTCGTGCCCTCCGGCAGGCTCAACTCCGCCGGCCGGCGTCGATGGTAGGGCGTGCCAGGGCGCACGTTGGAGGCCGTCCTCGAGTACATCGAGGGCGGCAACACGCCGCGCCTCGACTACCCCGCTCCCCCTTCCTTCTCACGCCGGGAAGCTCCACGACCCGAGCGCGATGAGACCGGAGGTCCTCCTCCTCGTCCGGCGGCTCGCTTCGCCTCCGCTTCGCCAAGCCGGAGCCCAGAGACACGCTGTCGCCGCGCGCACCCGCAGCCGGCGTCCGTGACGGCGCTTAACGCCTCTCCACCCACGGCCGTTCGTCCTCGTCGAGCCCAAGCGAGCCCGCCTCCCGCTGAGTACGAGGAGATAGCTCGGCGCAAGCTTCCGACGAGGACGCCATGCGATGGCGGCGGGGCGACTACCTCGCGACGAGACGGTCCGGCAGCGCTGGCCTCGAGGAGATCGCCGCCGCAAGCGTGGCGCGAGGACGAGCACGGCGTCGTGATCCTGATAAGCGATGGCAGCAGCGACGCCGGACCTTCCAACCCGCCGCGCCAACCGGGGGAGGGGTGCAGCAGGGACGACGGAGGCTTAGGCGGGGGCGGCGGCGACGACGACGACGACGGCAGCGGCGACTACACGCGGTTCTAAAGCCTCCTCGGCATGTAGAACCGCATGGGCGGGCGGCGAGGCGGGCGGAGAGGGAGACAGCGGGGGTAGCCCGCGGCCGTTTTATTTTTTGTAAAATATGTTTAAGTTTGAACGAACTCGCCGTGTTTGCGTTAAATTTGAGTCGTTTTGCGCCGTGTTTGACTTTTTTGCTCGAACCGTGGGCGCCATGTTGGGGGCATCACGCCCCAATGCGCGGTTTAAGCGCGGTGCGCCCAGGCGATTTTTGCCCTCCCGGGGCCAACGGCTGGAGATGCCCTAATAACGTCGCCAGCAGCCAGGCGAATCTTTTAGAGAGTTTGAGAAGCAAGGTTTGGTTATTTTTTTTAGGTGTACACGTAGCAAGTGTGTGCGGTTTTTTATAGACCATATGTGTTGGATTAACACACGCGTAAGTTCATTAGCCTAATCGAAGCAACCGTTTTATCTGCCAAATATATGTATGGGTTTGTGTGATGAATCGTTTTCGTTTTCAAGAAGTTTGAGATTCAGATGTGTCATGACTCATGAGTGACCCGGTGATGGCTACCTGACTACAGAGAGGTGGTGAGCGAAGGCACTCAACAGGCCATCATTTGTCGAGCCCCCTGGACTGGCCTCAAAGCATCCGGAAATAGACAAACGCTGCTGTCCCATTTGGCAGAAAGTTTATGTATTCTGGAATATCTTAGTTCCAGCACCTGAATCGAATATCCGCGTGCACTAGTTTTCAGAAATGACGTAAACTTATTAGGGAGATAAGTATATGTGTGTTGCAACTTGCAACTAGCATGCCATCAGCGTCTGGAGCACAAGAATGGCAGCAGAAAACAGACGAACCGATCGTATTTTTTCAAGGATACAACTGATCAAAAAATGTGTGCCAGTCAGTCAGTTAGCTTGTCAGTGTTTGTGCTTGCAAGCTCTTTTTCTTTTCTTTCGAAACGGGTGTGTATGTAAGCTTACTCCTCCGTTTCCAAATACTTGTCTTTCTAGACATTTAAAATGATTACAACATACGGATGTATGCAGACATATTTTAGAGTGTAGATTCACTCACTTTGCTTCGTATGTAGTCACTTGTTGAAATCTTTAGAAAGACAAATATTTAGGAACGGAAGGAGTAGTTAGCTAGATACGGTAGTAAAGATATATTGAGAGCATCATTTGTGCAAGTGCAGGCCAGATGGTTACAAAGCACAACTGACAGTAGAAACCTTTTCCCCTTGGCGAAACTTTTCTAGTTCTCTCGACCTGTCCGGAACCGGATAGCAGCATCTGGCCATGGATATCCATCCATGCACTTAGTGGCGATCACTACCACCGGTAGAAGCTAGAGGCGGTGAGGTGATGCGTGCCGGGAGGGCCCGCCGTGAGAAGTCAAGCGGAAGACGTACGTAGTGGCTCTCACGCGGAGGCGGAGGCGGAGACGGAGGCCGGCCGTAGTCCCGAGTCAAAGGGCAATCAACAAGCTATCATCCATGTCCATCGCATGTGCGGCGCGCCGGTGCCTTGTGTGAGGAGATACTAGCTCGATAGATCGTAAGCGTAAAGCGAGCTTTGCCGTGTGTTGTCTGCGTGAACGGAACAAGGCCATAAGGGTTCAGATATGTGTAGCTAAGAACAAGATCCAGACCCGGCACGTTTTGCCTTGGATGAGAATCCTGGCACGTCGATGTCTCTAGTGTGTATTCGGAAATTATAGCCGGTTCTAGTTGCCTATGTGTGTGTTTGTACAATGGATCCAAAAGTATAGGAAGAGATGCTTCTAAAACCATTACAAAAGGCGATCAGGATTTTTCGAGCCTCTGGTATAATAATCTCTGGCCGATCTCTTAAAATCGGTTAAAGGCATCTTCAACACGGACCCTAAAACAAATGCAATATCCGTCTACGGATGCAACCGTGGACAGTGATACGGGTGCGGGCTAATCAATGGTGCCCGCATACATTTAAAGGCAAATTTGAACAAACCGGATGATTTTATCTAAACCGGACCAAACTCATTATATTTTAACTTATTTCAACTAAGTAAAACTGGACAAGACTTTTTTAACCTAGTCTAAATGATTGCCGGTTGTGACGGCATCGATGTCCCACGTTTTGTCTTTCTCATGTCCGGCGAGCTCACGGCGTCCCATGTTCTATTCTTTCTCGCCAGACTCCGCCTTGTCGACGGCAGAGGACGTGGCTGGGCCAGCCTTGTGGTCGTGGCAGCGGGACGTGAACTGACAAAAAAAATGTACTGTACTACCAGAAGATGACAAGATTAAGAGTTGGATTTAGTCATGATTAATCGAATCCGATGGCTCCAATAATTAGTATATCGATTGTAGGGCATGTGCCATCTTTATCAAATGGCGAATTTTTTTGTCCGATCTAGGGTGCAAATCGGTTTGTGAACAGTTGTATATGATCGATTATCTGTTGTACTTTCTGCGGGGGTCCTACGTATGCCTGCATATATCCGATTGAAGACACCGTTAGCGAATATATAATGCTGGCATGATTCCGATCACTCGTGAGCCAAGCAATGCCCCACGCAATGTACTTATGTACACTCCTTTGTCCAAACCCGAGCATGATTAACTAACACACAGTGCAGATGGAGACCTTCCTGCGGAACATCACGTCGACCGTCGTCTGTTAGCGCGAGGACAAGACAAGATCGATAGATCATCATGTCCTGCATGCTTACGAATACGAAGATAAGACTCCCTAACGACCCTTTCATGGCTAAAAGACACGAAGCATGCCATGTGAATATGTGAGATACACATGATCATATCAATGCCACGTAGGAACAAGATCAATGGCGTGTTGAAACTTCAACACAAATAAATTGCAATAGTAATCATGAAGTTGCGAGATAGGAGTACTTTCGTAGGAATGAAAATGTAAATAGACTTAAAAAATATATTTCAGCTCTACTATCACTTCTCCACACGGTTGGATACCACTCCCTCCGTTACTAAATATTTATCTTTCTAGAGATTTCAACAAGTGACTACTGTCTCCGTCCGAAAATACTTGTTATCCATTTTGATGACAAGTATTTTTGGACGAAGAAATATATGAAGCAAAATGAGTGAATCTATACTCTAAAATATGTCTATACACATCCGTATGTGGTAGTCCGTTTGAAGTCTTTAAAAAGACAAATATTTAGAAACAGAGGGAGTAGTTAAGTTTACATCTTGGGTGAACATGAACACAGCGAGGATTTGCTGGCTTCCCACGTCGGTGTCGGTTAATCGTACAAGCCGACGTGTTAACCATTTTCTCTTCTTTCACTGTACTTAAACACGGCAATCCGCCCAGAATTCTAGAAGTATTGCTAAGGGCCCGCTGGCCGGTAAGCACATTCTTGTTCTTCTACTTGGCGCAGTAATCACGAGAAAATATCTTCTCGCTGACATGCAAGCGTTTAAGGCAGAGCTAATTAACTACTGTAGATGAATTAGCAGACAGTAGCAGTTTGCTGTTAGGCTGAATGCCCTGTCTATAAGACGGTGGTTGGACCCCTGCACCCTTTCTTCTATATAGGAATTTATAAGATACGTGCCTTTGTATGTATTCTAGGGAAAAAAAGTCTTTCACATTACCGCTGCTGCTATTCCTATGAGGATAGCATTCAGAGTGAATGCAAGGGCATCTCCAAGGCAGACCCTCAAAACTCCGGTATATATCCGGGTTACAGAGTCTGGACTATTTGTAGCAACTTTTGTCATTCAATGGAGATCCCCATCTTGATCTGAATGTCCGTTTTCCGGCAAAACCGAGACAAGATACCAGTGTGCGGACATTCACTTGACCAACAAAAAGTCACCACGTGGCCCTCCTCTCTTTTCTTTCCCACACATGCATGGTCCACTATCCTATCTGATTATCTCCTCCTTACCGGACAAATAAGGATTAATTTATGAAAAAAAGTTGGATGACTATCTTCCGCATCTTGTCTGCGGACCACGTCCCGACATAAAACAAACATATACCGAGCTATTTGCCGGTCTCTATTGGAGATGCCCTAATGAGAAATATTGCTTATTTATTTTCTGTGGATGCAATTTGAAGAGCTCCAATACACGAAAGTACAGAGCAAAATGCTTATTCCATTTATCTTTCAAAAGCTAGTTCGCCTGCCATGGCTTTATGGCAATTATAGTTTGCGTGCATGCATGCGTGTGTGCGTGGTAGGACGAAGCCCGCTCAAGGTTGGTCAGGGTCTGTGGTCGTTGCTTTTCGGTTGTGAAATTAATAGTGTGCAGACTTCAACAATGAATTGTTCAACGTTGGAGTATTAATCAAATATGTAGCGGACTATCAATGAACTTTTTAAGCTCGATGGGAGTATCATGTCATGACGCATAATTGCAACGGATTTCAAAGGACTATCAAATATCAACGCAGAGTATTGGTGCCTTGGATTATCAAATAACCGTTACGTCTCACTCCGTCCATGAACCAGCCCTCCACACATCACACCACACCACATGTGCCGACGTGTGCTAGTTTAAACCCACACGCACACACACGTTCCATACAGAGTACACGTCACTAGGTAGTTGGGCCCGGGTCGTGTGGAGCAGCGGGACCCTGACCGTTGGAGTAGTGTTCTTTATTCTTAGAGACCAAGTATCAGGAAAAAAAATCTTCGATGTGAGATGGAGATGAGTGGATGTCACTTGGATGCGTTCAGCGTCTCTGTACAGGAAAATAGACGAGAGAATGTAGTGTACAAGGGATGCTGATGTTTGGATGTACATGTATATGAAGCCTCCTATGTCACTCCGAAATCCTTGGGATACCAGGCTAGTCAAAGAGAGCATATTATTTCCAGATCTACTTCTGCACCTTCTCAGAAATTTCCTTAAAGATAAGATTCTTTGTGTAGCTCTTATATATTGTACTAATTCAGCATAACTATCCTGACTAAAAATACTCCAAAATCTTTCAGTATGCTGCAAGAATATACTGTTATGATGCACACATGTTGGAGGTATCAATGTTTACAAAGTAAACAATGTTGTTTTTTGCTTTATCCTACTATTTTGTGATTCTCTTTTGGAATACATGGGTACCACTATCTGACAGAACCTCTGGTACAAGTACTATGGATGCTGCATTACTGCTGAATTCATGTGTTTCGCTCCAACTTTCTACCCAATCAATGCAACCAAAAGGTGCAAGATAAGGAAAAGTGCAAACCTAGCATCTGCTAGATATTTTATGCTTGAAGATGAGGGCGAATCAGTCACCAAACCCATTAAAGCATCTACAGCCAGACTTTGTAAATCCGGCCCTCAAAGGCCCGTGGGCCTTGACAGGCGGCGTCTCATGGATAGTGATCGGTCATGCCTCAAATTAGTCACTCTACATCCCACTCTCAAATATTTCAATCGCTAGTTCCACACAAAGCATGTAAAAGAAATTCTACGCACTACATACTACGTATTACCCTAGTTACTCTTCGTCGTCGTAGATGTCCATGACGACGGTGCCGGGCGCCGGCTGGACGGGCATGTAGGAGAGCTCCGGCTCATCCTCCTCTTGCCCGACCTCATCCATCTAACCAAGCATCCCCGCCTACTCCGAGGCCTGCTACATCTCCATCTCCTGCCGGGCGATGGCGTCTGGCCTCCACAGCTGACTCAGACAGGAGGAAATCGAGGATGGCCTGCTACTCCACCTGCAGATCTGCATCGCCCGCGTCCCCCACATCCTCCTCCTCCGGCTCATCCTCCTCCTCCTCCTCCACCTTCTCCCCCTCCTCCTCCTCATCCTCCAACTCCTCCTCCGGATCCACTGCATCCGGAGGTAGCCCCAAGGCGATCCGGGCTTCGCGCCTTGCCTGGATCTGCTCAAGGAGCTCGACCCAATGCTCTGGCGTCAGAAATAGCTCGCTCCTCACCCGGCGGCGTGGGGGCATGGCTACTAGGCGGACATGTGGAGTGGAAGTGGTGGTGACGGACATGCAAAGGAAAATATGGATGGTAGGGTTTCGGTGCCACCGATCGACTGAAATAGCTGGGCTAGGCACTACGCGGCCCGCCGGAGTGGCGCTACGCGGCGCCACCGGTCCGAGGAAAAGACGAGCTTCGGACTGTTGGGTTTCTAGGCGTTTTCGCGTGGGATCCCTTCGTCAGTCCGGCG
Source organism: Aegilops speltoides (assembly GCA_021437245.1). Classification (NCBI taxonomy): domain Eukaryota; kingdom Viridiplantae; phylum Streptophyta; class Magnoliopsida; order Poales; family Poaceae; genus Aegilops; species Aegilops speltoides. The sequence goes on from JAHHZJ010000878.1 coordinate 41,812, forward strand.
TGGCGGGCGTGCACGGGCGCCTATATCTCGCCCCATATTTGGGCTGAATATGAGGGTGTTGGTCAGCGCGGGCATTTGAGGCCCGTTTAAGGCGCTCGTCTGGGTTGAAAAAACGTGACCGGTCAGTGACACTAGTAGAAAAGGGGGCATTTGTCCTGGTTCGTAAGGGCCTTTAGTCCCGGTTCATGAACCGGGACTAATGGTTCGTTACTAATACCTCCCCTTTAGTCCGGTTCTAACACGAACCGGGACAGATGAAACCTCCACGTGGCGGTGCGCCGAGCCCAGGCGGGGTCGCCGGTCCCGGTTGGTGGCACCAACCGGGACCAAAAGGCATCCACGTCGGCATTTCAATTGGCTGGGTTTTGTTTTTTAAAGGGGGTTGGGGGTTTTGGGGGGTTAATTTGGGTGTTTCATATATTGTGTTAGCTAGCTAACTAATAGAGAGAAGTGTCCTCTCTTATGTCCGTGCTTGGTCGACGCTACGTACTATACATAGAGAGGCCCTTGACACGCTACCTAGTAAGAAAATGAAGGGAACCATTAAGTACAGAAGTTCGTCATGCATACCGAGAGAAGTGATCGATCGACCTCTCCTTCTCTGAGAGATTGGTTGAACAACAAGTTTTCGTATTATCTATCCGACGCTACTGGCTACATACATATACAATATGTAAGATCTCTTAATTACAATTCCCTAGCAATTGAAATCAACTTCCACATGGTATTCTTCGGCTTTATTGATGACGTGGTCAATAAAGAATCCCGCCAATTCCTCTTGAATTGCTTTCATGTAATTTTGTTCTAGGAGTTCATTCCGCATCTGCCACGTCTAATTTGAAGAAGGGGGTTATTAATACATATATATGAATGAAACTCAATAGAAATGATGGTGTAATAAAATGAAATTGTGAATATTATCGCTTACGCACTTCATATTGTCTTTTAGAGTAGCCCCGCTTATTTTTCAAAGTCGCGTTGTAGATGAACTCGCATACGTAGTATCCACATAAATCATTCCTTGTTCCTGCCACAAGCACTTTTACGAGAAATAGAGGTCAATCAAACTGATAATGAAGCATTATAAATGGCATTGATGAAAGTATAGCTATCGAATCAACGGAGATCGCGCAACTAGCTAGCTTGAGAGTACTTACTTTCAGGTATGTATATCGCAGCTCCTTTGGCAGTCCCGGAGCTTCTGCGGTGAACTGTTTACAAACCTTGCAAGACAAAGAAAATAATTATTATTACTTGAGATATCAGGAAATGAACAAAAAGTTGCCGATATGGTGCGATAATGATCGATTGAACTTACTTGTTGAGCAATTCAGTCATGTCCGCATAGGTTTCGGGATCTTTTCGTCTCGAGTCTAAGACGGTTACTAGTCCCCGCTCAAGATTAATCTCCAGAAGAACATAGTAGAAGCTGCGCATGCATGCATAACTCATCAATTACATTACTATAACCTCGCTCGAGTAATAAGAGAAACCGAATATGCACACGACAGTAACACTCACTTGAAGTTGTAAGGAAAGAGTATGGTATCTTTGTTTTGATTTTTGATCAACGATTGTAGCAAGTTGGCCTCGGCCTCTTCAGCGTGCTTTTTAACCTGAATATCATCTATGATATTTGTGTTAATGAACCCAATATCATACATTTCTTGTTTTGTGCACTCGACGATCTTCAATCTGCATAATATATTGAGGATAATTAATTTTAAATTCATGCAATGAAAGAGCCGAGCTATATATAGAGACTTAATGACAGAAATAGTACTTACAGACAGTAGCAAAAGACGGTTAATTTATCGAGGGCCTTTTGATTGAAGAACGTGAAGAACTCCTCAAATGGAACAGGCAACAGATCAGTTCCAACGGGGTCGTGTTCCTCTTTAATGTTCAGATACAAACTATTCGTCCCCCCAGACTCTCTGCAGGTTTTCATGTACCAATTATGGAATCTTCGCATCATCGTTGTTAGAGATTTTTCATGTTTGACGAGAGGCTTCCCGTACTCGTATCTGTGTTCGTCCACCTCCATGAAATCAGGAAGTTGATCGTCGGTGTAATCTGATAGATTGCCATAACCGGCCACCGGCCACGGAGCATTAGCGACGATGTCGCCGCTAGACACATTGAGCAGGGGGCACGATTGATTTGCTTGTTCGCCGAGCTGGGCAATTTTTTTTGCAGCTGTTCGTTCTCTTGACCTTTGATGTCTGACAGTACTTCTCGACCGCTCCGCTTGGAGATATGTCTATTCAGTAATGCGCTCATAGTTGGTTCTCGGCGGAGACTTTGCTGGTTTCCTTAGGGCATCGAGTGCGCTTTGCTTTCACGGATCTACCTTCTCCTCCGGAGGTGGATGTCTCTTTGCTTTCAACCCTTCAAAGAAGTCGTCCGCTTCAGCCTGCACGATCTTCGCGTTTTCCTCCATGGTCCTCTCGTACGGTAACTTCTCTAGAGGCTTGAGAGGAGGACCGTATCTGTATTGCCTCCCGCCTCTGGCTGTACTGCCAGACACCGGAGCAGACGGAGCGGCTGCGGCGTCTGTCTTCTTTCGTGCTTGCTTACGAGGCAGAGGAGAAGGACTACGACGCGCCGGAGCAGCCGGGGCGGCGACGGATCTCTTACGCCCTTGCTGGCGAGGCGGCGAAGGAGGAGGCTGCTAGCTGCTCGGGCGCGCCGGCGCAGGCGGAGAAGGAGGCGGAGTGCCGCCACGCGCCGGAGAAGGAGGCCCAGTGCCCTGATCGTCACTCGTCGGAGGAGGAGGCGGTGGAGGAGGCGGAGTGCCCTGACTCGCCGGAGGAGGAGGAGGCAGAGGCGTCCAGTTCGGAAGGTTGATGAGCTCCTTCCGCCATAGGCATGGAGTCTTCAGAGCAGAATCCAGCCTAGTCTCCCCTTCACCGGTAGGGTGGTCAAGCTGGAGGTCCTCAAATCCCTCCGTTATTTCATCCACCATCACCCTAGCATATCCTTCTGGAATCGTCCGACAGTGAAAAGTTGTGCCGGGTTCAGTAGGATAAATAGAGCGAACACCCGCCTTGACCTTCAAATTCATCCATCGCGTCATAATGTGGTAATTTTGAGGCTCCGTGATAGCATCCACGGGATAGTTGGCAGGAGCCGTCAAGACATGCTCCGGCTGAAGCAGCTCGGTGGAAGCCACGCTGCTTCTCCGCTGAGATCGCGGGTAGCTTCAGGGGAAGCTTCGGCAGGTCGTTTGTTGTGATCTGCTCCTCGTTCCTCTAGCCCCATTACCCTTTCGTGCAGCGCATGCGATTGGCTCTGCTCCAGTTTCTTCCTCCTCTCCGGATTTTGTAACCCCTGCGTCGAAAACCAACCTTCCAGAATGGAGCTGGCGTGCCTCGTGTCCGTCCGAGGTGCTCGAGATTCGAGGGCCATTGTGAGCTCGTCCTTCTCCTGTCTCGAGCGAACGTCCCTTGATGCGCTACATTGATATAGTGCGAAGCCTCTTGGTGGTATTTTCGATTTGCTCGCCGTCAACGGCACTTCCACGATCACAGGTCCAAGGTTCCGCCAGCCCCAAAGAACCAAGTCCGGCAATGGTCTGGCCAGTTCATTGTCTCTGGTTTGATCCCTTTATCAAGTAGACCATTCTCAGCCTTGGACCACTTAGGCCGGGCTTTGAGGTAGCCACCTGACCCCGTCACTACTAGGGAAAAGCCTATACACAGAATCTTATCAGCAGCGCACTTCAAAATAACTCGCTGCTGCTAACTAGCGAGAGCAGCAGACGACGAAACTTCGTTCTTTGAGACAAATATAGTAGTAGCGCGTCCTCCCAAAGACGTGCTGCTGCTATAATTCCTACGAGGCCGCCGCGAGGCTAGTTATAGCAGCAACGCGTTATAGTGATGCGCGCTACTGCTACGTAGCATAGTAGCAGCATATTTCTTAGATAAGCGCTACTGCTAAGTTTCCTACAAAAATTTAGTCCCACCTCGCTCCGTGAAGAGAGTTTCTACCACCTTGAATATGTTACTTCTCAAACTTTGACAAGCACTTGATCTTCATTGAACTCTATGTGTATAATTTGTGGCTGCAATATGAGTCTTCACCTGTTCCTAAACCGGTGAGGACTCATATTGACAAATCAGATTGTACACAAAAAGATCGTTGATGATCAATGTGTTTTTGATATATTGAACAAAGTCTATTTTACATCTGACACATAGCGATGGCGCTTTATTGTGAAAAGCGCTGCTGCTAGATAGCTTCTTGAGAGCGTCTTTTCTGAAGAGTGCTCTTGCTAAGCCATTCATCTCCCCATCTCCTCCATTCCGATCCACTCACACACACAACCACTCAATCCTCTTGATCCGCTGCGCGCGCCTCCGTCACCCTCCTCCGTCTGCGCTTGCGCCCTGCCGCCCTCCTCCGTCTGCGCTTGCGCCGCCACCTCCTCCTCCTTGCTGGACTCGGTACCGGCCTCCTCCTCTGTCCTTCCTCTCCACTCGCCGCTGGCCGGCCCCTCCTCGCTCCGCCTTCCTCCTCCGCCTCCCTCAACTGGCCGCGCCGGCCGGCCCCTCCTCGCTCCGCCTTCCTCCTCCGTCCTCCCTCAACTGGTTGCGCCGGCCGGCCCCTCCTCGCTCCGCCTTCCTCCTCCATCCTACTCTCTTCTCCCTCCTCGAGTCACCCCTCCTTCCCCCTCCTGCTCATATGCAACATTTTGATTTAGTTGATATAATTTAGTTGACTTAGTAGGCTAGTTGATTTAGTTGACTTAGAACATTTTGATTTAGTTGATTTAGTAGGCTAATTCATTTAGTTAATTTAGTTGACTTAGAACATTTTGATTTAGTTGATTTAGTAGGCTAGTTGATTTAGTTGACTTAGAACATTTTGATTTAGTTGATTTAGTAGGCTAGTTCATTTAGTTGACTTAGAACATTTTGATTTAGTTGATTTAGTAGGCTAGTTGATTTAGTTGACTTAGAACATTTTGATTTAGGGCCTGTTCGGTAGCCCTCCATGCCCAAAAATCCGTAACTCTTGCACCGGAAATCTAGCATCAGCTTCTCTCGAGGGATCCCGGAGCGAGCGATCCGTTCGGCGTGGTGGCTTCTCGCTCGCGCAAGGGAGCGAGCTGGAGCCCATAAAATTGCCCCCATGTGGCCCGTCTGAAGCAGGGTGTCAATGCAAAACACTGTGGAAATATGGACTGGGCCATAGGCCTGGTCGGGTGTAGCTAGTCGGGAGATGGCAGCGAGTGGAAAACGAGGGACGCTCAATTGAACCGACATCAGCGATTTCACTTCGCGGTGGCACCCTCGGTGTAATATTTCACAACTCCCACTTCTCAGTTTTGGTGGAGCTCCAGATTTCCAACTCCACAACTCCAACAAATTTGCACCTAGCAAATCGCCAGCTTCTCTCACGTAACTCCAGGAGTTGGAGCGTTCGGCTGGACTCCTCGCCTGGAGTTGAGGAGTAGAGAAGCTGGAGGGCTACCGAACACGTCCTTAGTTGATTTAGGAGGCTAGTTGATTTAGTTGACTTAGAACATTTTGATTTAGTTGATTTAGTAGGCTAATTCATTTAGTTAATTTAATTGACTTAGAACATTTTGATTTAGTTGATTTAGTAGGCTAGTTGATTTAGTTGACTTAGAACATTTTGATTTAGTTGATTTAGTAGGCTAGTTCATTTAGTTGATTTAGTTGACTTAGAACATTTTGATTTAGTTGATTTAGTAGGCTAGTTGATTTAGTTCACTTAGAACATTTTGATTTAGTTGATCTTTAATCCTTTGCTCATATTGCTTTACGAAGAATGGCGCCACCACTACCACCACTATGTCAACTGTGCAAGTCAAGATCTTGACAACCTTGCAACCGGCAAGCTGTTAAGCATCTACTTCCAAAGCGAGTTTTAGTCATCTTGTGTAAGAAATTAGATGAAATATAATAACTATTTTATTTTTAGTGTTGGCATTACTGCATTGTGTCATTTTGCTTATTTTACAGATCGTCCCATGCAATGTGAGGTTGAAATTCAACAAGTCGACAGGAGACACTGTGTGACATTTGAGGCTCTGGGGCCGTACACTATGGAGGTCGAGAAAGGACACAATATGTCGCAGATTGGAGGAGATGGATGGGCCCGTTTAAAGCCGCTCGCATGCATCTTCTCGGTGGTGAGTTGATCAGCTTCAACTTCCGAGCGAGAAAGACCCAAGCTAGCTGTCATTTATCTCAACTTTGGTGGAAGATGATGAAGATGGCGAAGATGATGAATATGATGAAGATAATGAGGACCCACTCGATGAAGATGATGAGGACCCACTTCATGAAGCCATCGTAGCTCAAAGAACAAGGCTGAGTGAGGAGGAGGTGTCCAACCTATGGGACATAATTCCGCCACATGCTGACTTTGTCGGGGTGCCATTCGTGACCCGCTTGACAAATACCATGGTTGATCGACATGATATGGTATGTTATACTTACAAATGCAAATTAATAGTGTGAATTACTTAGTGTACAGTCCAATGATATGTTATGTTGTGTGGAATCTAGTCGATGATATATATGTTTTAGTGTAGAGTTCGATCACATGCTTATTAATTGGTATGTTTTTCTTATTCAGAAATTGGCAAAGAGCATATCATGAGTTATGGTATCGAGCCCGATGAAGAAGGCTCATTGGACTACGCCTTCTGCAAGGGGCTCCGTCACAACTGTACTTACAGCGTGGACACGGACGGTCGCACACACTTAAACTTCGGTTGGGTGGAAGAAATTCCTCGATGGCAAGAATCTTCGTGTTGGACAGGCCATCCTAATTACTATCAGAACACTAACCGCCTGAGCTTGAGGATGATGATTGTCTTGATATCATCTAGAACTACATATGTGTGTGTGGCTATATCATCTAGAACTACATATGTGTGTGTGGCTATATCATCTAGAACTACATATGTGTGTGTGGCTATATCATCTAGAACTACATATGATGATCGTAAATCGATATCATCTAGAACTACATATGATGATGGCCGTTTATAAGACCTTGTACTGCTTGAGGATGCATGTTGGCTATGCATGAAATTGTTATCTAGTACTCCCTTCGTTTCCAAATTACTCGTCGTGGTTTGAACTAAAACCACGATTTAGTAATTTGAAACGAGTACTACCGCATCTAGTAATGGTTTATGAATTTGATATCTACTAGCGATTACCTAGTATCTAGTATCGAAGGGGAAATGAAAGGCAATGGGGCGGTGGGAAAATGATGAAAGATATAGCAGATAGCGAGGATGGCGAAATCACTACAGCTAGTTAATAGTAGCGTTCACAAAAGCGTTCTTGATATAAATCAATGATAGTAAGCGCGGTTAGGGCCGCGCTACTACTATGAGTTAGCTGTAGCGCCTTATTAGTAGCGCGGCCACCCGCGCTGCTGCTAGCCTAAGAACCCGCGCTGCTGCTAGCCTTTTCCCTAGTAGTGCGTGCGATGGTGAAACTGCTTCTTCGCAGCATTTTGCTTGTTTGTCGCCTACATCTTCTTACTCTTTTTTTATGTCTTGTGGGCCACAAATGCGGGCCAGTGATCTTTGATCTTCTCATATTTGCCGATGAATTGTGGTGTCTCTTCTTTGTTGACCAACTTGTTCAGCTCTTTCCTCCACCTCCCGAATAGGCTTGCCATCTTCTTAAGAGCACAAGACTTGATTAATTGCTCTTTAACTGCCTTCTCCGGATCCTCCTCTGGCGGTAGGGTGAAATTTGCCTTCAGCTCAGTCCAAAGATCATCATTCTGCATATCATTGACATAAGACACCTCAGGGTCTTCCTCCTTAGGCTTATACCATTGCTGGATGCTGACCGGGATCTTGTCCCTAACAAGAACCCCGCACTGAGCTGAAAATGCTTTCTTTGTCCGGATGGGTTCAATCGGTTCGCCGTCGGGCGCGATTGCTGTGATCTCAAACGTTTCATCCGAGCTCAACTTTTTCTTCGGGCCTCGTCTCCTTACCGAAGTTGTGCTCGATCCGGAGGGCTAGAAAAAAGAAGAAAGACGAGAGTTAATTAATATGTGTACATATACCAAAACAATGAATGCATCAATTAGCTAGTCAGCACGGGCTGAACTAATATATATATACCTGGATGGACTCGGTTCGGTCACCGGAGCAGTCAGCACGGTCTCCTTCTTGTACCTCCATTGGGTCACCGGAGCCATCATGAACATAGCCCTCTTCTTGTACCAGCATTAATGGGCCGGAGCCATCATGAACATAGCCCTCTTCTTCACCTAGTCCTTCCTGACCATCGGTGTCATTGAGAAATGACGCAATGACATCACTTTCTTGTGCGATTATGTCCCCAACATAAACATTTGCTTCGTCTCGGGAGTGCTCCATAGTTTCTGCAAATATTTACAACATGTCAATTATTATTCAAACATGGTACAGATGGATATATATTAGTGGCAAGCGTAGAACTAGCTAGCTAATCACAATAAGGAATCATGTTAGTGGCCTCGACGCTGCTTCTCTAGGGTTTGGGGTGGCCTCGACACAACGCTTCAAGGGTTTGGGGTGGCCTCGACGACAACGCTCTTTTAACTTGGTAAATTTGGGTGGCCTCGAGAGAGTTAATTTGTTGGGTAGGGGCGCGGCGGGAGGGGGTAGGATACCAACATTGTTTTCTCCCTAGGGTTTGGGTGTCCTCGAGAGTTTTGGTCGAGCGAGAGGGCGAGGGGTCTTCTTTGTGGTATAGGTTATCACGGTCGAGAGGGGGTATATATATCGACCGCCCCTCATGTCGAAGTTATCCAGGAGGGGGTTATATCGACAACGACGCGACATACATATACATGGGAAAATAATGTTATCGGGGAGGGGGTATCGGTACCCCCCCCTCATGTTGAAGTTTCTTCTTTCTCCTCTATTCCTTTCTTATTCTTCTCCTCTTCTTTTTCTTCTTCTCCCTCGAGAAAGGAAGAAGAAGAAGAAAAAGAAGGAGAGGAAAAGGAAAGAAGAGGAAGAAAGGAGAAGAAGAGGAGAAATAAATAAGACGAGGAAAAAAGAAGAACCCCCCTCGTGTTGAAGTTTCTTCTTCTCCTCTATTCCTTTCTTCTTCTCCTCTTCTTTTTCTTCTTTTTTCCTCTTCTTATTTATTTCTCCTCTTCTTCCTATCCTCTTCTTCTCCTTTCTTCCTCTTCTTATTTTCCTTTTTCCTCTCCTTCTTTTCTTCTTCTTCTTCCTTCTTCCTTCTTCCTCTTTTCTTCCTTTTCCTTATTTTACTTTTCCTCTACACTAACCTAAAATGCACTAACCTAAAATCGATATCTACTAACAACCTAAATAAAAATTAATACATATATGAAAAAACACATATAAACAAAAAATGCTATGAACAATATATTCATACATACATAGCTACATCCATTCATCATATAGCTACCACATACATATATACATTATATATATATATATGAAAAATGCAATGAACAAAAAAATACACATGTATATATGAAAAAAGCCTTGAACACAAAGCCTCAAGCGGCGGCTCACATCGGGCGGCGGCGAGGACGTCGGCGACGACCACGGTGGGGCGCGGGCGAGGCGAGGTGTGGCGGCGGACGACGGCGATCGGGCGGGCGGGTCAGGGCGAGGCGGCGCGACGGCGCGCTCGGGCGGCGGCGGCAGTGACGACAGGCGTGGCGGCGACGACAGCGTCGGCGCGGCGGCGGCGGCGGCGAAGCGGCGACGACGAAGCGCAGACGGCGTCGAAGCGCATGTGAGACGGCGTCGAGGCGACGGGCGGCGTCGGGGCAGTGGACGGCGTCGATCTGGGCAGCCTGGCGGCGTCAATGAGCTCGGCGTCGTCGGGCGGGCCGGGGGGCAACTGGAGATGAGTTCGTCAAATTTTCCTAAGTGCTACTTATATACCCAGGCCTTTGGTCCCGGTTCATGAAACCAACCGGGACTAATGCACCCTTTAGTCCCGGTTCATGCCACCAACCGGGACCAATGGCCTCTTTTCAGCAGCCCAAAGGACGGGAAGCGGCAGCCTTTGGTCCCGGTTGGTGGGTGCTGCCCGCATCACGGCAAAAGTTTAGTCCCACCTCGCTAGTTGAGAGGCCTCGAGAGTGGTTTATATGCGCTGTTGCGCCCACCCTCTCGAGCTCCTCTTAGCTATGAGCTTCGGCCTAATCTCACACTATCTTCTTTGTGGGCCTATTGGGCCTTCATGGTCGAATCTGGCCTGAGTTGGGTTTCTAGTCGTATTGAGGCCGTGGTGGCCCAATAGGTGGCAGTTTTTTTAGTTTTTCTTTCAGTTTTTTTTTGTTTTTTGCATTATTTATTTTCTGTTGGCTTTTGCTTTATTTTTTAATTCTTTTTGCTTTTAGTTTTAGAAAAATTATAAACTTTCTATTAGTGCCATTAGTTTTCTAATTTGAAAATACTTTTTTGTTTTCTTTCTTGCTTTATTTATTTTATTTTGTTTCTACTTACAACAAAATGCTTATTGTTGCTATTTTTATTTTTTATTTAGTTTTTTGTTTTGTTTTCTGCATTATTTATTTTCTTTTGTTTTTTGCTTTATTTTTAATTCTTTTTCCTTTTAGTTTTAGAAAAATTATAAACTTTCTGTTAGTGCCATTAGTTTTCAAATTTGAAAACACTTTTTGCTTTCTTTATTGCTTTATTTATTTTATTTTGTTTCTACTTACAACAAAATACTTATTGTTGCTATTTTTATTTTTTTTCAGTTTTTTTGTTTTGATTTCTGCATTATTTATTTTCTTTTGTTTTTTGCTTTATTTTTTAATTCTTTTTTGCTTTTAGTTTCAGAAAAATTATAAACTTTCTGTTAGTGCCATTAGTTTTCAAATGAACTCTGAAAAAGTTGAAAGTTGGCATGGTATCATAAATTCACCCACATAGCATGTGCATGTACAAAACGGACAATGGTATCATACTAAATGCATTACAAAGTTGGCATGGTATCATCATAATAGTTGCGGGAGAAAGTCTTCACTTTTTCTTCGCTTGTGTCATTGCTTATTGCGCCATAACCATGGATAATCTTCATCGTTTATCGGGATCTGTGGGTCAGCCTTGACTTTGAAGGAGGAATTTCATGAAACTTTTCATAATCTTCGACATGTTTGTCTTGCCCTCCACTCCCACGATGTCCCTTTTTCCCGAAAGAACTATGTGGCGCTTTGGCTCATCGTATGATGTATTTGCTTCCTTATCTTTTCTTTTTCTCGATCCGTAGACATGTCCTTCACATAGATAACCTGTGCCACATCATTGGCTAGGACGAGCGGTTCGTCGATGTACCCAATATTTTTCAGATCCTTGTTGTCATTCCATACTGTGGGTCTAACTGTACCCCCCGCCTCCTGACAGATTGACCCATTTGCACTTAAATAAAGGGACCTTAAAATCATGTCTGTAGTCAAGTTCCCATATGTCCACTATGTAACCATAATATGTGTCCTTTCCCATCTCGGTTGTTGCATCAAAGCGGACACCGCTGTTTTGGTTGGTGCTCTTTTGATCTTGGTCAATCGTGTAAAATGTATTCCAATTTATCTCGTATCCTTTGTAAATCAATACAGTCAAAGATGGTCCCCTGGACAACAAGTACAACTCATCACAAACAGTGTTGTCACCTCTGAGACATGTTTCCAACCAACTGCTGAAAGTCGTGATGTGTTAACATGTAATCCAGTCGTCGCACTGCTCCGGGTGTTTGGAGCGCAGACTGTTCTTGTGTTCATCGACATACGGGGTCATCAAGGTAGAGTTCTATAGAACTGTGTAGTGTGCTTGAGACCAAGAATATCCGTCCCTGCATATTATTGAGTCCCTTCCAAGCATGCCTTTTCCAGTCAGTCTCCCCTCATACCGCGATTTAGGGAGACCTATCTTCTTAAGGCAAGGAATGAAGTCAACACAAAACCCGATGACATCCTCTGTTTGGTGGCCCAAGGAGATGCTTCCTTCGGCATAAGCGATTCTGGACATATTTCTTTAGGACTCCATGAACCTCTCAAGCGGGTACATATTGTGTAGAAATCGGGGCCCATAATGACAATCTCGTCAACTAGATGAACTAGGGCGTGCGTCATGATATTGAAGATGGATGGTGGGAACACTAGCTCAAACCGACAAGACATTGCACCACATCACTCCTTAGCCTTGGTATGATTTTCGGATCGATCACCTTCTGAGAGATTGCATTGAGGAATGCACATAGCTTCACAATGGCTAATCGGACGTTTTCCGGTAGAAGCCCCCTCAATGCAACCGGAAGAAGTTGCGTCATAATTACGTGGCAGTCATGAGACTTTAGGGTCGGAAACTTTTCTCTGCCATATTTATTATTCTCTTTATATTCGACAAGAAGCCGGTCGGGACCTTCATACTAAACAGGCATTCAAAGAAGATTTCCTTCTCTTCTTTGGTAAAAGCATAGTGGCAGGACCTTCATCTTGCTTTGGAGGCATGCCGTCTTTTTCGTGCAAACGTTGCAGGTCCTCCCGTGCCTCAGTTGTATCTTTTGTCTTTCCATACATGCCCAAGAAGCCTAGCAGGTTCACGCAAAGGTTCTTCGTCACGTGCATCACGTCAATTGAAGAGCGGACCTCTAGGTCTTTCCAAAGAGGGTAGGTCCCAAAATATAGATTTCTTCTTCCACATGGGTGCGTGTCCCTCAACGTCATTCAGAACAGCTAGTGCGCCGGGACCCTTTCCAAAGATTACGTGTAAATCATTGACCATAGCAAGTACCTGATCACCGGTACGCATGGCGGGCTTCTTCCGGTGATCTGCCTCGCCTTTGAAATGATTGCCTTTCTTTCGACATTGATGGTTGGTCGGAAGAAATCGGCGGCGGCCTGTACACATTCTTCATGCAGCTTCGGTATATACTATTGGTGTCAAGTAAGCGGTGGGTGCATCGTGGTATCCCTTGTTTGTGTGTCCCGAAGGTTCTTGAGAGCGGGCCAATCATTGATGGTCACGAACATCAACGCCTTTAGGTCAATCCTCCTGTTTGTGCTCATCCCATGTACGTACAACGTTTCCATTCCACAGTTGTAAAAATTCTTCAACTAATGGCCTTAGGTACACATCAATGTCATTGCCGGGTTGCTTAGGGCCTTGGATGAGAACTGGCATCATAATGAACTTCCGCTTCATGCACATCCAAGGAGGAAGGTTATACATACATAGAGTCACGGGCAGTGCTGTGATTGCTGCTCTGCTCCCGAAAGGATTAATGTCATCCACGCTTAAAGCAAACCATACGTTCCTTGGGTCACTTGCAAACTCATCCCAAGATTTCTCTCGATTTTTCTCCATCTGCGACCCATCACCGGTGCTCTCAACTTCCCGTCTTTCTTACGGTCCTCTTTGTGCCATCGCATCAACTTGGCATGCTCTCCGTTTACGAAAAGATGTTTCAACCATGGTATTATAGGAGCATACCACATCACCTTCGCAGGAACCCTCTTCACAGGGGGCTCGCCGTCAACATCACCGAGGTCATCTCGTCGATCTTATCTTGTAATGCACCGCATATCGAGCATGCGTTCAGATCCTTATACGCACCACGGTAGAGGATGCGATCATTAGGGCATGCATTTATCTTACGCACCTCCAATCCTAGAGTGCATCGACCTTCTTTCTGCATATGTCTTTGTCGGGCAATTCGTTATCCTTTGGAAGCTTCTTCTTTAATATTTTCAGTAGCTTCTCAAATCCTTTGTCGAGCACAACATTATCATTTTTCCTTGTAGCAATTCGATCAAGATGCGAGCTTTGTGTTGCCATCTTCCCAATTGGGGTACAACCCTTTTTTGTGGTCTTCTAACATGCGATTGAACTTCAGCTTCTCCTTTTGACTTTCACATTGCGTCCTTGCATCGACAATGACCCGGCAGAGATCATCATCATCGGGCACATTGTCGGTGTCAAAACCGGCAGATCTCGGGTAGGGGGTCCCGAACTGTGCGTCTAGGCGGATGGTAACAGGAGACAAGGGACACGATGTTTTTACCAGGTTGGGCCCTCTCGATGGAGGTAAAACCCTACGTCTGCTTGATTAATATTGATGATATGGGTAGTACAAGAGTAGATCTACCACAAGATCAAGGAGGCTAAACCTAGAAGCTAGCCTATGGTATGATTGTTGTAATGTATGTTGTCCACGGACTAAAGCCCTCCGGTTTATATAGACACCGGAGAGGGCTAGGGTTACACAGAGTCGGTTACAATGGTAGGAGATCTACATATCCGTATGGCCAAGCTTGCCTTCCACGCCAAGGAAAGTACCTTAGGACACGAGCGAGTCTTCAATCTTCTATCTTCGTAGTCTTGGAGTCCGGCGGATAATGATAGTCCGCTGTCCGGACACCCCTAGTCCAGACTCCTCGGTAGCCCTGAACCGGTCTTTAATGATGATAAGTCCGGCGTGCATAATGTTCGGCATTGCAAGGCGGGTTCCTCCTTGAATAATCCAGAGAAGATTATGAGCACCTGGGATAGTGTCGGCTCTGCAAAAATAATTTCCACACTCCGGCATAGAGAGAATAAAATATACACTAGATCAATCTGGCGACGTATTATGCGTCGTGACATCACACCGCTACCAAGCCTTTGTTTGAATCGTTTTACCATACCACCTCAAAGACGCTTAGCGGCGGTTTCTTTGGCACGTCTTGTCGAGCGAGATCGTGTTCCCCTTATTCCGGATCCTCATCAATACGTGCGTGGGTAACCCAACCGTTCCGTCGCCACGCCTCCTCTATCGAGGGGAATCCCAAGCGGTCACGAGGCGGCCCTTGGTATTTCTTCCCCTTATAAGAGGACCAAGGTCTGTCCTTGTTCTTCAATCTCGTGATCGAATCTCTTCCCGCTCCGGTTCCAACACCGAGCTTGATTGGAGCGCTGGACCCTAAATCATGTCGGCTCCGACCTCCAGGGCCGGTGGATGCCCTCCTCCGTCACGGAGGAGGACATATTGAAGTTGCATGAGGCCAAGTACCTGGCCTACGAGGTTTCGCATAGGTTGCCTGCCCAAGGGCAGGCCGTGCCCACCCCCGAGCCCAGTGAATACGTCATTTTCATATCCCACCTCCGTCGGGGTTTAGGCTTCCCGACGGATCCCTTCGTGAGAGGGCTCCTGTTCTACTATGGGCTGGACTTTCACGACTTGGCTCTGGAGTCCATCCTCCACATCTCCGCATTCATTATCGTCTATGAAGCCTTCCTCCGCGTCATTCCCCACTTCGCCTATGGTGAAGACCTTCAAGTGGAGCGAAGATGATCGGGGCGTCAGCGAGTCTTGGTGGGGCAGCCATAAGCAAAAGGCCGATGCCCGATGGCCCGAGGGTTCCTTCAAGAGGAACTCGGATCTGTGGCAGCAGGAGTGGTTCTACATCACGCTCCAAAGGGCGCAGCGAAGCCGCTGCCTTCATTCCGCTGGGACCTCCACGCCAACTAATGTCGTGGGTCAACCAAGGGCTCAATTGGGGCCGTCCGAGGGCGTGCCCTCACCGCAGGCGGATTCGAGACCTCCAAATGAGGAGATCGACCAGATCAAGGTGATGCAGGTCATGCTAATCGAGGCATCTTCCGCCCTGCAAACGCCGTCCTCTCCGTCTATGGGAGTTTAATCCGGAGCGACACCCGTGGAGATGTACAAACTGTTCTTCGGACCGCAGGTGGCGTGTCCGGATTCAGCCGAGGACGCAGGCCTAAGCCGCGATCGCCGGATACTCGGGTAAATAGCTCGAGTCGGACATTCATTTATATGCCTTTCTAGAGTTAGCCTCGACCCCTTGTTCTTTACAGGAATGGGTGGCGCGATCAAGGCTGATAAGGTGTCCCCCCTCCCGAGAGACTGCTGGAGCCCGTGGCTGGTCGAATGTTGGAGGTTGCGCCACGAAGGGAGCGACGGGAAAATAGAGGAGCTAATATTTCGCCCGAAGGGGCGACTGAAGAGGTGGGAACCAAGAATCCCTCCCTTCAGGGGGAGAAGAGGACCGCCTCCGAAGATCCGGAAGCCAAAGCCCCTAAGCGTGGGAAGAGATCTTCACCGGGGGGCCGGCGTCCGGAGAGAATCCGGGCGCGCAATCATCACCAAAGGACCAGCTCTCCAACGAGCCGTGAGTATGAAAAAAGGAAATTAATTATTAAGGAAATACCTTCATTTGTGCTTCTGTAGGTAACCGAAATATTTATATTGCAGTTCGGATCTGCAGCCTTCTCAGATGAGTTCATCTTCGGGGGACCTTCTTCCGGAGATGATGGAGAGCGACACGCCTCCGTCCGCAGCACCGCCAGATGAGGCAAGCGAACCGAAGTGTTATCACGGAGGGTATCCCGAGTCGGAGGGGCGGAGAGTTCGGCGCCTACTAGTGTCCGCCGAGAATCGAAGAATCTGCTTGAGAGGCGTCCATTTGAGAAGATCACCGTGCGTTAATGCGTATGGTGATTGGAAGGATTTAAATCCGCCGAGAGCGAATTGCGTAATGCCGCCATGAGTTTTTGGCGGGATTTGAGGTATGAGGAAATGACGCACCCTTTTGTCTTTTAACAGTTTTGCATATAAAAATGCGCCCTGTATAGATAGTAGCCCCTGAGACTCGGTAGGTTGTCGGAAACGACAGCGTACTGAGGATCGAAATCTAAAATAATTAATTCCGTCATTCCTATGCAGGTAGCGGATAGTCCGGGGGTTAACCGGACTAGCGAGTTTGCCGAATTGACTCGGCAACTTGACTTGGCAGATGAGGACATCACACTTGTCAACAGGCGACTTGACGAGTCGCAAGGTAAAATAATTCTCCACAGCCGCTTTATTAAGGGGTGAAGCCCACCACCGATAAATTATATGTTGTTCGTGCAGATGGTGCTGCTCTGTGGAGAACCTTGGGCGAACTTGCTCTAGCTAAGGAGCAAGACCGAAGGAGTGACGCGGCTGCCTCGAGGGCGCCGAGGAGTTGAAAGAAAAAGGTGCGCCTTTGCCCTAAGCGAGGCGGAGGTGGCAATTGGCCATGAAATTAAAGGATGCTACCGACCGCAATGAGGCTCTTGAAAAGGGCGCTTATCGGAGCGGGAAGACTGAAGAAGGCCACCGCCGAAGCCAAGGATGCCCGCTCTGCAATGCGGCTATGAAGGAGGAACCGCGCCAGGCCGGAGAGATCGTGGCTGGCAAGTCTTTTCTGCTGCGTCGCCGATTTATGGATGCAAAGTATGCTCAATTTGAGTGGCTGTGGAGTCCGGAGGATCCGTATATGGATTTAGCTGCGAGTGCGGCTGATGCCGTTAAGCACTTTCGGAGCCAGGAGGATCACGAGATGGAAGAGCTATATTGGTCTCAATTCCACAGTCCGGATCGCTCACTTCCATTAACAGACCGGCTGGCGAATGGGCGAGCTAAATAGGTTGTCGGACTTGCCATGATCGACATCATGGCCCATGTATGGCCGAGAGGTCCAAGGCGACGAGCTAGTTTGGCTTACTGCAGCAATTCCTTGGGGCGGTGCCGCATATAAAGGAGATGAAGCGGTCGGCCTGCATCGAGGGCGCGCGGATGGCTCTTGCACGTGTGAAGGCGCATTGTCCGGAGATGGATGCCACCGTTGTTGCCGCCCAGGTTCGGATGAAAACGGCTCCTCGCCGAGCACTACTTGGCGCGGTTATGCGTGCGCTTCGTGTAATAGAGTCGCGATGCTCGAAAATGTCACGTTCAAATGAACGCATTAGTTTGTAAATCGATGATTATGTTATAACTGCTTTTTACACTTGTGCGTCCCAAGTAATAAAACTTCTCCTGTGCGGCCGTTTACGTATACTGTTGTATAACTTGAAAGATGGCAGTCTTCGGCTTCAGCCCCCACGCACAAGGTGCGGGGGTGTTCGCAAAATATCGCTTTTTCACACTTAATCCGACGTCTCGGTCCTGTTTAAGGAGGTGGTAGCGTAGCGAACTAGGCAATCCATACTATAATGCTTTATCACTTTCACTTAGCCAGTGGAGCTCGAGGGTGGGGCTACGATATAGCCCCCAGGGGGCGATTTTTTGCCCCTCCTGGGGGGCCAACGGCTGGAGATGCCCTAATAACGTCGCCAGCAGCCAGGCGAATCTTTTAGAGAGTTTGAGAAGCAAGGTTTGGTTATTTTTTTTAGGTGTACACGTAGCAAGTGTGTGCGGTTTTTTATAGACCATATGTGTTGGATTAACACACGCGTAAGTTCATTAGCCTAATCGAAGCAACCGTTTTATCTGCCAAATATATGTATGGGTTTGTGTGATGAATCGTTTTCGTTTTCAAGAAGTTTGAGATTCAGATGTGTCATGACTCATGAGTGACCCGGTGATGGCTACCTGACTACAGAGAGGTGGTGAGCGAAGGCACTCAACAGGCCATCATTTGTCGAGCCCCCTGGACTGGCCTCAAAGCATCCGGAAATAGACAAACGCTGCTGTCCCATTTGGCAGAAAGTTTATGTATTCTGGAATATCTTAGTTCCAGCACCTGAATCGAATATCCGCGTGCACTAGTTTTCAGAAATGACGTAAACTTATTAGGGAGATAAGTATATGTGTGTTGCAACTTGCAACTAGCATGCCATCAGCGTCTGGAGCACAAGAATGGCAGCAGAAAACAGACGAACCGATCGTATTTTTTCAAGGATACAACTGATCAAAAAATGTGTGCCAGTCAGTCAGTTAGCTTGTCAGTGTTTGTGCTTGCAAGCTCTTTTTCTTTTCTTTCGAAACGGGTGTGTATGCAAGCTACTCCCTCCGTTTCCAAATACTTGTCTTTCTAGACATTTAAAATGATTACAACATACGGATGTATGCAGACATATTTTAGAGTGTAGATTCACTCACTTTGCTTCGTATGTAGTCACTTGTTGAAATCTTTAGAAAGACAAATATTTAGGAACGGAAGGAGTAGTTAGCTAGATACGGTAGTAAAGATATATTGAGAGCATCATTTGTGCAAGTGCAGGCCAGATGGTTACAAAGCACAACTGACAGTAGAAACCTTTTCCCCTTGGCGAAACTTTTCTAGTTCTCTCGACCTGTCCGGAACCGGATAGCAGCATCTGGCCATGGATATCCATCCATGCACTTAGTGGCGATCACTACCACCGGTAGAAGCTAGAGGCGGTGAGGTGATGCGTGCCGGGAGGGCCCGCCGTGAGAAGTCAAGCGGAAGACGTACGTAGTGGCTCTCACGCGGAGGCGGAGGCGGAGACGGAGGCCGGCCGTAGTCCCGAGTCAAAAGGGCAATCAACAAGCTATCATCCATGTCCATCGCATGTGCGGCGCGCCGGTGCCTTGTGTGAGGAGATACTAGCTCGATAGATCGTAAGCGTAAAGCGAGCTTTGCCGTGTGTTGTCTGCGTGAACGGAACAAGGCCATAAGGGTTCAGATATGTGTAGCTAAGAACAAGATCCAGACCCGGCACGTTTTGCCTTGGATGAGAATCCTGGCACGTCGATGTCTCTAGTGTGTATTCGGAAATTATAGCCGGTTCTAGTTGCCTATGTGTGTGTTTGTACAATGGATCCAAAAGTATAGGAAGAGATGCTTCTAAAACCATTACAAAAGGCGATCAGGATTTTTCGAGCCTCTGGTATAATAATCTCTGGCCGATCTCTTAAAATCGGTTAAAGGCATCTTCAACACGGACCCTAAAACAAATGCAATATCCGTCTACGGATGCAACCGTGGACAGTGATACGGGTGCGGGCTAATCAATGGTGCCCGCATACATTTAAAGGCAAATTTGAACAAACCGGATGATTTTATCTAAACCGGACCAAACTCATTATATTTTAACTTATTTCAACTAAGTAAAACTGGACAAGACTTTTTTAACCTAGTCTAAATGATTGCCGGTTGTGACGGCATCGATGTCCCACGTTTTGTCTTTCTCATGTCCGGCGAGCTCACGGCGTCCCATGTTCTATTCTTTCTCGCCAGACTCCGCCTTTGTCGACGGCAGAGGGCGTGGCTGGGCCAGCCTTGTGGTCGTGGCAGCGGACGTGAACCGACAAAAAAATGTACTGTACTACCAGAAGATGACAAGATTAAGAGTTGGATTTAGTCATGATTAATCGAATCCGATGGCTCCAATAATTAGTATATCGATTGTAGGGCATGTGCCATCTTTATCAAATGGCGAATTTTTTTGTCCGATCTAGGGTGCAAATCGGTTTGTGAACAGTTGTATATGATCGATTATCTGTTGTACTTTCTGCGGGGGTCCTACGTATGCCTGCATATATCCGATTGAAGACACCGTTAGCGAATATATAATGCTGGCATGATTCCGATCACTCGTGAGCCAAGCAATGCCCCACGCAATGTACTTATGTACACTCCTTTGTCCAAACCCGAGCATGATTAACTAACACACAGTGCAGATGGAGACCTTCCTGCGGAACATCACGTCGACCGTCGTCTGTTAGCGCGAGGACAAGACAAGATCGATAGATCATCATGTCCTGCATGCTTACGAATACGAAGATAAGACTCCTAACGACCCTTTCATGGCTAAAAGACACGAAGCATGCCATGTGAATATGTGAGATACACATGATCATATCAATGCCACGTAGGAACAAGATCAATGGCGTGTTGAAACTTCAACACAAATAAATTGCAATAGTAATCATGAAGTTGCGAGATAGGAGTACTTTCGTAGGAATGAAAATGTAAATAGACTTAAAAAATATATTTCAGCTCTACTATCACTTCTCCACACGGTTGGATACCACTCCCTCCGTTACTAAATATTTATCTTTCTAGAGATTTCAACAAGTGACTACTGTCTCCGTCCGAAAATACTTGTTATCCATTTTGATGACAAGTATTTTTGGACGGAAGAAGTACATATGAAGCAAAATGAGTGAATCTATACTCTAAAATATGTCTATACACATCCGTATGTGGTAGTCCGTTTGAAGTCTTTAAAAAGACAAATATTTAGAAACAGAGGGAGTAGTTAAGTTTACATCTTGCGTGAACATGAACACAGCGAGGATTTGCTGGCTTCCCACGTCGGTGTCGGTTAATCGTACAAGCCGACGTGTTAACCATTTTCTCTTCTTTCACTGTACTTAAACACGGCAATCCGCCCAGAATTCTAGAAGTATTGCTAAGGGCCCGCTGGCCGGTAAGCACATTCTTGTTCTTCTACTTGGCGCAGTAATCACGAGAAAATATCTTCTCGCTGACATGCAAGCGTTTAAGGCAGAGCTAATTAACTACTGTAGATGAATTAGCAGACAGTAGCAGTTTGCTGTTAGGCTGAATGCCCTGTCTATAAGACGGTGGTTGGACCCCTGCACCCTTTCTTCTATATAGGAATTTATAAGATACGTGCCTTTGTATGTATTCTAGGGAAAAAAAGTCTTTCACATTACCGCTGCTGCTATTCCTATGAGGATAGCATTCAGAGTGAATGCAAGGGCATCTCCAAGGCAGACCCTCAAAACTCCGGTATATATCCGGGTTACAGAGTCTGGACTATTTGTAGCAACTTTTGTCATTCAATGGAGATCCCCATCTTGATCTGAATGTCCGTTTTCCGGCAAAACCGAGACAAGATACCAGTGTCTGGACATTCACTTGACCAACAAAAAGTCACCACGTGGCCCTCCTCTCTTTTCTTTCCCACACATGCATGGTCCACTATCCTATCTGATTATCTCCTCCTTACCGGACAAATAAGGATTAATTTATGAAAAAAAGTTGGATGACTATCTTCCGCATCTTGTCTGCGGACCACGTCCGGACATAAAAACAAACATATACCGAGCTATTTGCCGGTCTCTATTGGAGATGCCCTAATGAGAAATATTGCTTATTTATTTTCTGTGGATGCAATTTGAAGAGCTCCAATACACGAAAGTACAGAGCAAAATGCTTATTCCATTTATCTTTCAAAAGCTAGTTCGCCTGCCATGGCTTTATGGCAATTATAGTTTGCGTGCATGCATGCGTGTGTGCGTGGTAGGACGAAGCCCGCTCAAGGTTGGTCAGGGTCTGTGGTCGTTGCTTTTCGGTTGTGAAATTAATAGTGTGCAGACTTCAACAATGAATTGTTCAACGTTGGAGTATTAATCAAATATGTAGCGGACTATCAATGAACTTTTTAAGCTCGATGGGAGTATCATGTCATGACGCATAATTGCAACGGATTTCAAAGGACTATCAAATATCAACGCAGAGTATTGGTGCCTTGGATTATCAAATAACCGTTACGTCTCACTCCGTCCATGAACCAGCCCTCCACACATCACACCACACCACATGTGCCGACGTGTGCTAGTTTAAACCCACACGCACACACACGTTCCATACAGAGTACACGTCACTAGGTAGTTGGGCCCGGGTCGTGTGGAGCAGCGGGACCCTGACCGTTGGAGTAGTGTTCTTTATTCTTAGAGACCAAGTATCAGGAAAAAAAATCTTCGATGTGAGATGGAGATGAGTGGATGTCACTTGGATGCGTTCAGCGTCTCTGTACAGGAAAATAGACGAGAGAATGTAGTGTACAAGGGATGCTGATGTTTGGATGTACATGTATATGAAGCCTCCTATGTCACTCCGAAATCCTTGGGATACCAGGCTAGTCAAAGAGAGCATATTATTTCCAGATCTACTTCTGCACCTTCTCAGAAATTTCCTTAAAGATAAGATTCTTTGTGTAGCTCTTATATATTGTACTAATTCAGCATAACTATCCTGACTAAAAATACTCCAAAATCTTTCAGTATGCTGCAAGAATATACTGTTATGATGCACACATGTTGGAGGTATCAATGTTTACAAAGTAAACAATGTTGTTTTTTGCTTTATCCTACTATTTTGTGATTCTCTTTTGGAATACATGGGTACCACTATCTGACAGAACCTCTGGTACAAGTACTATGGATGCTGCATTACTGCTGAATTCATGTGTTTCGCTCCAACTTTCTACCCAATCAATGCAACCAAAAGGTGCAAGATAAGGAAAAGTGCAAACCTAGCATCTGCTAGATATTTTATGCTTGAAGATGAGGAGCCGAATCAGTCACCAAACCCATTAAAGCATCTACAGCCAGACTTTGTAAATCCGGCCCCTCAAAGGCCCGTGGACGCGACCGGGCGCGTCCGCGGATAGTGATCGGTCATGCCTCAAATTAGTCACTCTACATCCCACTCTCAAATATTTCAATCGCTAGTTCCACACAAAGCATGTAAAAGAAATTCTACGCACTACATACTACGTATTACCCTAGTTACTCTTCGTCGTCGTAGATGTCCATGACGACGGTGCCGGGCGCCGGCTGGACGGGCATGTAGGAGAGCTCCGGCTCATCCTCCTCTTGCCCGACCTCATCCATCTAACCAAGCATCCCCGCCTACTCCGCGGCCTGCTACATCTCCATCTCCTGCCGGCGATGGCGTCTGGCCTCCACAGCTGACTCAGACAGGAGGAAATCGAGGATGGCCTGTTACTCCACCTGCAGATCTGCATCGCCCGCGTCCCCCACATCCTCCTCCTCCGGCTCATCCTCCTCCTCCTCCTCCACCTTCTCCCCCTCCTCCTCCTCATCCTCCAACTCCTCCTCCGGATCCACTGCATCCGGAGGTAGCCCCAAGGCGATCCGGGCTTCGCGCCTTGCCTGGATCTGCTCAAGGAGCTCGACCCAATGCTCTGGCGTCAGAAATAGCTCGCTCCTCACCCGGCGGCGTGGGGGCATGGCTACTAGGCGGACATGTGGAGTGGAAGTGGTGGTGACGGACATGCAAAGGAAAATATGGATGGTAGGGTTTCGGTGCCACCGATCGACTGAAATAGCTGGGCTAGGCACTACGCGGCCCGCCGGAGTGGCGCTACGCGGCGCCACCGGTCCGAGGAAAAGACGAGCTTCGGACTGCTGGGTTTCTAGGCGTTTTCGCGTGGGATCCCTTCGTCAGTCCGGCGTGGCGGGCGTGCACGGGCGCCCTATATCTGCCCCATATTTGGGCTGAATATGAGGGGTGTTGGTCAGCGCGGGCATTTGAGGCCCGTTTGAGGCGCTCGTCTGGGTTGAAAAAACGTGACCGGTCAGTGACACTAGTAGAAAAGGGGGCATTTGTCCTGGTTCGTAAGGGCCTTTAGTCCCGGTTCATGAACCGGGACTAATGGTTCGTTACTAATACCTCCCCCCTTTAGTCCCGGTTCTAACACGAACCGGGACAGATGGGCCTCCACGTGGCCGGTGCGCCGAGCCAGTGCGAGGGTCCCGGTCCGGTTGGTGGCACCAACCGGGACCAAAAGGCATCCACGCGTCAGCATTTCAGTGGCTGGGTTTTTGTTTTTTTAAAGGGGGGGGGGGGTTGGGGGTTTTGGGGGTTAATTTGGGTGTTTCATATATTGTGTTAGCTAGCTAACTAATAGAGAGAAGTGTCCTCTCTTATGTCCGTGCTTGGTCGACGCTACGTACTATACATAGAGAGGCCCTTGACACGCTACCTAGTAAGAAAATGAAGGGAACCATTAAGTACAGAAGTTCGTCATGCATACCGAGAGAAGTGATCGATCGACCTCTCCTTCTCTGAGAGATTGGTTGAACAACAAGTTTTCGTATTATCTATCCGACGCTACTGGCTACATACATATACAATATGTAAGATCTCTTAATTACAATTCCCTAGCAATTGAAATCAACTTCCACATGGTATTCTCCGGCTTTATTGATGACGTGGTCAATAAATAATCCCGCCAATTCCTCTTGAATTGCTTTCATGTAATTTTGTTCTAGGAGTTCATTCCGCATCTGCCACGTCTAATTTGAAGAAGGGGGTTATTAATACATATATATGAATGAAACTCAATAGAAATGATGGTGTAATAAAATGAAATTGTGAATATTATCGCTTACGCACTTCATATTGTCTTTTAGAGTAGCCCCGCTTATTTTTCAAAGTCGCGTTGTAGATGAACTCGCATACGTAGTATCCACATAAATCATTCCCTTGTTCCTGCCACAAGCACTTTACGAGAAATAGAGGTCAATCAAACTGATAATGAAGCATTATAAATGGCATTGATGAAAGTATAGCTATCGAATCAACGGGAGATGCGCGCAACTAGCTAGCCAGTAGTACTTACTTTCAGGTATGTATATCGCAGCTCCTTTGGCAGTCCCGGAGCTTCTGCGGTGAACTGTTTACAAACCTTGCAAGACAAAGAAAATAATTATTATTACTTGAGATATCAGGAAATGAACAAAAAGTTGCCGATATGGTGCGATAATGATCGATTGAACTTACTTGTTGAGCAATTCAGTCATGTCCGCATAGGTTTCGGGATCTTTTCGTCTCGAGTCTAAGACGGTTACTAGTCCCCGCTCAAGATTAATCTCCAGAAGAACATAGTAGAAGCTGCGCATGCATGCATAACTCATCAATTATATTACTATAACCTCGCTCGAGTAATAAGAGAAACCGAATATGCACACGACAGTAACACTCACTTGAAGTTGTAAGGAAAGAGTATGGTATCTTTGTTTTGATTTTTGATCAACGATTGTAGCAAGTTGGCCTCGGCCTCTTCAGCGTGCTTTTTAACCTGAATATCATCTATGATATTTGTGTTAATGAACCCAATATCATACATTTCTTGTTTTGTGCACTCGGCGATCTTCAATCTGCATAATATATTGAGGATAATTAATTTTAAATTCATGCAATGAAAGAGCCGAGCTATATATAGAGACTTAATGACAGAAATAGTACTTACAGACGGTAGCAAAAGACGGTTAATTTATCGAGGGCCTTTTGATTGAAGAACGTGAAGAACTCCTCAAATGGAACAGCAATGATCAGTTCCAACGGGTCGTGTTCCTCTTTAATGTTCGAGATACAAACTATTCGTCCCCCGGACTCTCTCGCAGGTTTTCATGTACCAATTATAGAATCTTCGCATCATCGTTGTTAGAGATTTTTCATGTTTGACGAGAGGCTTCCCGCATCAGATTCGTGTTCGTCCACCTCCATGAAATCAGGAAGTTGATCGTCAGGTAGGTAATCTGATAGATTGCCATAACCGGCCACCGGCCACGGAGCATTAGCGACGATGTCGCCGCTAGACACATTGAGCAGGGGGCACGATTGATTTGCTTGTTCGCCGAGCTGGGCAATTTTTTTTGCAGCTGTTCGTTCTCTTGACCTTTGATGTCTGACAGTACTTCTCGACCGCTCCGCTTGGAGATGTGTCTATTCAGTAATGCGCTCATAGTTGGTTCTCGGCGGAGACTTTGCTGGTTTCCTTAGGGCATCGAGAGTGCGCTTTGCTTTCACCGGATCTACCTTCTCCTCCGGAGGTGGATGTCTCTTTGCTTTCAACCCTTCAAAGAAGTCGTCCGCTTCAGCCTGCACGATCTTCGCGTTTTCCTCCATGGTCCTCTCGTACGGTAACTTCTCTAGAGGCTTGAGAGGAGGACCGTATCTGTATTGCCTCCCGCCTCTGGCTGTACTGCTAGACACCGGAGCAGACGGAGCGGCTGCGGCGTCTGTCTTCTTTCGTGCTTGCTTACGAGGCAGAGGAGAAGGACTACGACGCGCCGGAGCAGCCGGGGCGGCGACGGATCTCTTACGCCCTTGCTGGCGAGGTGGCGAAGGAGGAGGCTGCTAGCTGCTGAAGCGCCGGCCAAGCAGCGGAGAAGGAGGCGGAGTGCCGCCCGCGCCGGAGAAGGAGGCCCAGTGCCTCGATCGTCACTCGTCGGAGGAGGAGGCGGAGGAGGCGGAGTGCCCTGACTTCGCGGAGGAGGAGGAGGCAGAGGCGTCGATTCGGAAGGTTGATGAGCTCCTTCCGCCATAGGCATGGAGTCTTGAGCGAGAATCCAGCCTAGTCTCCCCTTCACCGGTAGGGTGGTCAAGCTGGAGGTCCTCAAATCCCTCCGTTATTTCATCCACCATCACCCTAGCATATCCTTCTGGAATCGTCCGACAGTGAAAAGTTGTGCCGGGTTCAGTAGGATAAATAGAGCGAACACCCGCCTTGACCTTCAAATTCATCCATCGCGTCATAATGTGGTAATTTTGAGGCTCCGTGATAGCATCCACGGGATAGTTGGCAGGAGCCGTCAAGACATGCTCCGGCTGAAGCAGCTCGGTGGAAGCCACGCTGCTTCTCCGCTGAGATCGCGGGGTAGCTTCAGGGGAAGCTTCGGTAGGTCGTTTGTTGTGATCTGCTCCTCGTTCCTCTAGCCCCATTACCCTTTCGTGCAGCGCATGCAGTTGGCTCTGCTCCAGTTTCTTCCTCCTCTCCTGGATTTTGTAACCCCCTGCGTCCGAAAACCAACCTTCCACAGAATGGAGCCTGGCGTGCCTCGTGTCCGTCCAGGGTGCTCAGGATTCCCGAGGGCCATTGTGAGCTCGTCCTTCTCCCTGTCTGGAACGAACGTCCCTTGATGCGCTACATTGATATAGTGCCGAAGCCTCTTGACTGGTATTTTCAGTTGCTCGCCCGTCCAACGGCACTTCCCTGATACAGGGTCCAAGGTTCCGCCAGCCCCAAAGAACCAAGTCCGGCAATGGTCTGGCCAGTTCATTGTCTCTGGTTTGATCCCTTTATCAAGTAGACCATTCTCAGCCTTGGACCACTTAGGCCGGGCTTTGAGGTAGCCACCTGACCCCGTCACTACTAGGGAAAAGCCTATACACAGAATCTTATCAGCAGCGCACTTCAAAATAACTCGCTGCTGCTAACTAGCGAAGAGCGCGATGATTTAAACTTCGTTCTTTGAGACAAATATAGTAGTAGCGCGTCCTCCCAAAGACGTGCTGCTGCTATAATTCCTACGAGGCCGCCGCGAGGCTAGTTATAGCAGCAACGCGTTATAGTGATGCGCGGCGGGAGAGTTAATTTGTTGGGTAGGGGCGCGGCGGGAGGGGGTAGGATACCAACATTGTTTTCTCCCTAGGGTTTGGGTGTCCTCGAGAGTTTTGGTCGAGCGAGAGGGCCGAGGGGGGTGCTGCTGTGGTATAGGTTATCACGGTCGAGAGGGGGTATATATATCGACCGCCCCTCATGTCGAAGTTATCCGGGAGGGGGTTATATCGACAACGACGCGACATACATATACATGGGAAAATAATGTTATCGGGGAGGGGGTATCGGTACCCCCCCCTCATGTTGAAGTTTCTTCTTTCTCCTCTATTCCTTTCTTATTCTTATCCTCTTCTTTTTCTTCTTCTCCCTCGAGAAAGGAAGAAGAAGAAGAAAAAGAAGGAGAGGAAAAGGAAAGAAGAGGAAGAAAGGAGAAGAAGAGGAGAAATAAATAAGACGAGGAAAAAAGAAGAACCCCCCTCGTGTTGAAGTTTCTTCTTCTCCTCTATTCCTTTCTTCTTCTCCTCTTCTTTTTCTTCTTTTTTCCTCTTCTTATTTATTTCTCCTCTTCTTCCTATCCTCTTCTTCTCCTTTCTTCCTCTTCTTATTTTCCTTTTTCCTCTCCTTCTTTTTCTTCTTCTTCTTCCTTCTTCCTTCTTCCTCTTTTCTTCCTTTTCCTTATTTTACTTTTTCCTCTACACTAACCTAAAATGCACTAACCTAAAATCGATATCTACTAACAACCTAAATAAAAAATTAATACATATATGAAAAAACACATATAAACAAAAAAATGCTATGAACAATATATTCATACATACATAGCTACATCCATTCATCATATAGCTACCACATACATATATACATTATATATATATATATATGAAAAAATGCAATGAACAAAAAAAATACACATGTATATATGAAAAAAGCACTGAACACAAAGCCTCAACGGCGGCGGCTCACATCGGGGGCGGCCGGCGAGGACGTCGGCGGCGACCACGGTGGGCGCGGGCCGAGGCAGTGTGTGGCGGCACGACGGCGATGGGGCGGGTCGTGGGCGCGGCGGCGACAAGGCGCTTCGGGCGACGGCGACGGTGGCACGAGGCGTGGCGGCGACGACGGCGTCGGCGGGCGGCGGCGGCGGCAAGGGAAGGGCGACGACGGGCGCGCGGACGGCGTCGGGCGGCGCGCAGGACGGCGTCGAGGCGACGGGCGGCGTCGAAGCGATGGGCGCCGATCTGGCAACTGGCGGCGTCTAATGAGCTCAGCGTCGTCAGGCGGGCGGGGCAATGGCGATGAGTTCGTCAAATTTTCCTAAGTGCTACTTATATACCAGGCCTTTGGTCGGTTCATGAAACCAACGGGACTAATGCACCTTTAGTCGGTTCATGCCACCAACCGGGACCAATGGCCTCTTTTCAAAGAGCCCAAAGGGCGGAAGCGGCAGCCTTTGGTCCCGGTTGGTGGGTGCTGCCCGCATCACGGCAAAAGTTTAGTCCCACCTCGCTAGTTGAGAGGCCTCGAGAGTGGTTTATATGCGCTGTTGCGCCCACCCTCTCGAGCTCCTCTTAGCTGCAGGCTTTCGGGCCTAATCTCACACTATGCTGCTGTGGGCCTATTGGGCCTTCTGCGGGTCTGAATCCTGGCCCAGGTTGGGTTTCTAGTCGTATTGAGGCCGTGGTGGCCCAATAGGTGGCAGTTTTTTTAGTTTTTCTTTCAGTTTTTTTTGTTTTTGCATTATTTATTTTCTGTTGGCTTTTGCTTTATTTTTTAATTCTTTTTGCTTTTAGTTTTAGAAAAATTATAAACTTTCTATTAGTGCCATTAGTTTTCTAATTTGAAAATACTTTTTTGTTTTCTTTCTTGCTTTATTTATTTTATTTTGTTTCTACTTACAACAAAATGCTTATTGTTGCTATTTTTATTTTTTATTTAGTTTTTTTGTTTTGTTTTCTGCATTATTTATTTTCTTTTGTTTTTTGCTTTATTTTTAATTTTTTTCCTTTTAGTTTTAGAAAAATTATAAACTTTCTGTTAGTGCCATTAGTTTTCAAATTTGAAAACACTTTTTGTTTTCTTTATTGCTTTATTTATTTTATTTTGTTTCTACTTACAACAAAATACTTATTGTTGCTATTTTTATTTTTTTTCAGTTTTTTGTTTTGATTTCTGCATTATTTATTTTCTTTTGTTTTTTGCTTTATTTTTAATTCTTTTTTGCTTTTAGTTTCAGAAAAATTATAAACTTTCTGTTAGTGCCATTAGTTTTCAAATGAACTCTGAAAAAGTTGAAAGTTGGCATGGTATCATAAATTCACCCACATAGCATGTGCATGTACAAAACGGACAATGGTATCATACTAAATACATTACAAAGTTGGCATGGTATCATCATAATAGTTGCGGGAGAAAGTCTTCACTTTTTCTTCGCTTGTGTCATTTGCTTATTGCGCCATAACCATGGATAATCTTCATCGTTTATCAGGATGCTGGGGTCAGCCTTGACTTTGAAGGGAGGAATTTCATGAAACTTTTCATAATCTTCAGACATGTTTGTCTTGCCCTCCACTCCCACGATGTCCCTTTTTCCTGAAAGAACTATGTGGCGCTTTGGCTCATCGTATGATGTATTTGCTTCCTTATCTTTTCTTTTTCTCGGTCTGGTAGACATGTCCTTCACATAGATAACCTGTGCCACATCATTGGCTAGGACGAATGGTTCGTCAGTGTACCCAATATTTTTCAGATCCACTGTTGTCATTCCATACTGTGGGTCTAACTGTACCCCCCGCCTCCTGACAGATTGACCCATTTGCACTTAAATAAAGGGACCTTAAAATCATGTCTGTAGTCAAGTTCCCATATGTCCACTATGTAACCATAATATGTGTCCTTTCCCATCTCGGTTGTTGCATCAAAGCGGACACCGCTGTTTTGGTTGGTGCTCTTTTGATCTTGGTCAATCGTGTAAAATGTATTCCAATTTATCTCGTATCCTTTGTAAATCAATACAGTCAAAGATGGTCCCCTGGACAACAAGTACAACTCATCACAAACAGTGTTGTCACCTCTGAGACATGTTTCCAACCAACTGCTGAAAGTCGTGATGTGTTAACATGTAATCCGATCGTCGACCGCTCCGGTGTTTGGAGCGCAGATCGTTCTTGTGTTAAATCGACATACGGGTCATCAAGGTAGAGTTCTATAGAAGCTGTGTAGTGTGCTTGAGACCAAGAATATCCGTCCTGCATATTATTGAGTCCTTCCAAGCATGCCTTTTCAATCGATCTCCCCTCATACCGCGATTTAGGGAGACCTATCTTCTTAAGGCAAGGAATGAAGTCAACACAAAACCCGATGACATCCTCTGTTTGATGGCCCAAGGAGATGCTTCCTTCTGGCATAGCGCGGTTACGGACATATTTCTTTAGGACTCCCATGAACCTCTCAAACGGGTACATATTGTGTAGAAATACGGGGCCCATAATGACAATCTCGTCAACTAGATGAACTAGGACGTGCGTCATGATATTGAAGATGGATGGTGGGAACACTAGCTCGAAACTGACAAGACATTGCACCACATCACTCCTTAGCCTTGGTATGATTTCTGGATCGATCACCTTCTGAGAGATTGCATTGAGGAATGCACATAGCTTCACAATGGCTAATCGGACGTTTTCCGGTAGAAGCCCCCTCAATGCAACCGGAAGAAGTTGCGTCATAATTACGTGGCAGTCATGAGACTTTAGGGTCGGAAACTTTTTCTCTGCCATATTTATTATTCTCTTTATATTCGACAAGAAGCCAGTCGGGACCTTCATACTAAACAGGCATTCAAAGAAGATTTCCTTCTCTTCTTTGGTAAGAGCATAGCTGGCAGGACCTTCATACTGCTTTGGAGGCATGCCGTCTTTTTCGTGCAAACGTTGCAGGTCCTCCCGTGCCTCAGTTGTATCTTTTGTCTTTCCATACATGCCCAAGAAGCCTAGCAGGTTCACGCAAAGGTTCTTCGTCACGTGCATCACGTCAATTGAAGAGCGGACCTCTAGGTCTTTCCAGTAGGGTAGGTCCCAAAATATAGATTTCTTCTTCCACATGGGTGCGTGTCCCTCAACGTCATTCAGAACAGCTAGTGCGCCGGGACCCTTTCCAAAGATTACGTGTAAATCATTGACCATAGCAAGTACCTGATCACCGGTACGCATGGCGGGCTTCTTCCGGTGATCTGCCTCGCCTTTGAAATGATTGCCTTTCTTTCGACATTGATGGTTGGTCGGAAGAAATCGACGATGGCCCAGGTACACATTCTTCATGCAGCTTCCCAGGTATATACTATTGGTGTCAAGTAAACAGTGGGTGCATGCGTGGTATCCCTTGTTTGTGTGTCCTGAAAGGTTACTGAGAGCGGGCCAATCATTGATGGTCACGAACATCAACGCCTTTAGGTCAAATTCCTCCTGTTTGTGCTCATCCCATGTACGTACACCGTTTCCATTCCACAGTTGTAAAAATTCTTCAACTAATGGCCTTAGGTACACATCAATGTCATTGCCGGGTTGCTTAGGGCCTTGGATGAGAACTGGCATCATAATGAACTTCCGCTTCATGCACATCCAAGGAGGAAGGTTATACATACATAGAGTCACGGGCCAGGTGCTGTGATTGCTGCTCTGCTCCCCGAAAGGATTAATGTCATCCACGCTTAAAGCAAACCATACGTTCCTTGGGTCACTTGCAAACTCATCCCAGTACTTTCTCTCGATTTTTCTCCACTGCGACCCATCAGCGGGTGCTCTCAACTTCCCGTCTTTCTTACGGTCCTCACTGTGCCATCGCATCAACTTGGCATGCTCTCCGTTTCTGAAAAGATGTTTCAACCATGGTATTATAGGAGCATACCACATCACCTTCGCAGGAACCCGCTTCACAGGGGCTCGCCGTCAACATCACCAGGGTCATCTCGTCTGATCTTATACTGTAATGCACCGCATATCGAGCATGCGTTCAGATCCTTGTACGCACCACGGTAGAGGATGCAGTCATTAGGGCATGCATTTATCTTCTGCACCTCCAATCCTAGAGTGCATACGACCTTCTTTGCTGCATATGTACTGTCGGGCAATTCGTTATCGTTTGGAAGCTTCTTCTTTAATATTTTGATAGCTTCTCAAATCCTTTGTCGAGCACAACATTGTGCATTTTCCCTTTGTAGCAATTCCAATCTGATGATCGAGCTTTGTGTTGCCATCTTCCCAATTGGGGTACAACCCTTTTTTGTGGTCTTCTAACATGCGATTGAACTTCAGCTTCTCCTTTTGACTTTCACATTGCGTCCTTGCATCGACAATGACCCGGCAGAGATCATCATCATCGGGCACATTGTCGGTGTCAAAACCGGCAGATCTCGGGTAGGGGGTCCCGAACTGTGCGTCTAGGCGGATGGTAACAGGAGACAAGGGACACGATGTTTTTACCCAGGTTCGGGCCCTCTCGATGGAGGTAAAACCCTACGTCCTGCTTGATTAATATTGATGATATGGGTAGTACAAGAGTAGATCTACCACAAGATCAAGGAGGCTAAACCCTAGAAGCTAGCCTATGGTATGATTGTTGTAATGTATGTTGTCCTACGGACTAAAGCCCTCCGGTTTATATAGACACCGGAGAGGGCTAGGGTTACACAGAGTCGGTTACAATGGTAGGAGATCTACATATCCGTATGGCCAAGCTTGCCTTCCACGCCAAGGAAAGTACCTTCCGGACACGAGCCAGAGTCTTCAATCTTCTATCTTCGTAGTCTTGGAGTCCGGCGGATAATGATAGTCCGGCTGTCCGGACACCCCCTAGTCCAGGACTCCCTCAGTAGCCCCTGAACCAGTCTTTAATGATGATAAGTCCGGCGTGCATAATGTTCGGCATTGCAAGGCGGGTTCCTCCCTTGAATAATCCAGAGAAGATTATGAGCACCCAGGATAGTGTCCGGCTCTGCAAAAATAATTTCCACACTCCAGCATAGAGAGAATAAAATATACACTAGATCAATCTGCTGACGTATTATGCGTCGTGACATCACACCGCTACCAAGCCTTTGTTTGAATCGTTTTTACCATACCACCTCAGCACGTTTAGCGAAGCGGTTTCTTTGGCACGTCTTGTCGAAGCAGAGATCGTGTTCCCCTTATTCCGGGATCCTCATCAATACGTGCGTGGGTAACCCAACCGTTCCCGTCGCCACGCCTCCTCTATCGAAGGGGAATCCCAAACGGTCACGGAGACGGCCCTTGGTATTTCTTCCCCCTTATAAGAGGACCAAGGTCTGTCCTTGTTCTTCAATCTCGCATCGAATCTCTTCCCCGCTCCCAGTTCCAACACCCAGAGCTTCAGATTCGAGCGCTTCGGACCCTAAATCATGTCCGGCTCCGACCTCCAGGGCCGGTGGATGCCCTCCTCCGTCACGGAGGAGGACATATTGAAGTTGCATGAGGCCAAGTACCTGGCCTACGAGGTTTCGCATAGGTTGCCTGCCCAAGGGCAGGCCGTGCCCACCCCCGAGCCCAGTGAATACGTCGTTTTCATATCCCACCTCCGTCGGGGTTTAGGCTTCCCGACGGATCCCTTCGTGAGAGGGCTCCTGTTCTACTATGGGCTGGACTTTCACGACTTGGCTCTGGAGTCCATCCTCCACATCTCCGCATTCATTATCGTCTATGAAGCCTTCCTCCGCGTCATTCCCCACTTCGGCCTATGGCTGAAGACCTTCAAGGTGGAGCCGAAGATGATCGGGGGGCGTCAAGCGGAGTGCGGTGGGGCAGCCATAAGCAAAAAGGCCGATGCCCAGTGGCCCGAGGGTTCCTTCCAAGAGGAACTCGGACTGTGGCAGCAGGAGTGGTTCTACATCACGCTCCAAAGGGCAGCAGGCCGAAGCCGCTGCCTTCATTCCGCCCGGGACCTCCACGCCAACTAATGTCGTGGGTCAACCAAGGGCTCAATTGGGGGCCGTCCGAGGACGTGCCCTCACTGCAGGGCCGGATTCGAGACCTCCAAATGAGGGAGATCGACCAGATCAAGGTGATGCAGGTCATGCTAATCAGGCATCTTCCGCCCTGCAAACGCCGTCCTCTCCGTCTATGGGAGTTTAATCCGGAGCGACACCCGTGGAGATGTACAAACTGTTCTTCGGACCGCAGGTGGCGTGTCCGGATTCAGCCGAGGACGCAGGCCTAAGCCGCGATCGCCCGGATACTCAGGTAAATAGCTCAGAGTCCGGACATTCTGTTTATATGCCTTTCTAGAGTTCGCCTCCTGACCCCTTGTTCTTTACAGGAATGGGTGGCGCGATCAAGGCTGATAAGGTGTCCGCCCCCCTCCCAGAGACCGCACTGGAGCCCGTGCTGGTCAGAATGTTGGAGGTTGCGCCCACAGAAGGGAGCGACGGGGAAAATAGAGGAGCTAATATTTCGCCCGAAGGGGCGACTGAAGAGGTGGGAACCAAGAATCCCTCCCTTCAGGGGGAGAAGAGGACCGCCTCCGAAGATCCGGAAGCCAAAGCCCCTAAGCGTGGGAAGAGATCTTCACCGGGGGGCCGGCGTCCGGAGAGAATCCGGGCGCGCAATCATCACCAAAGGACCAGCTCTCCAACGAGCCGTGAGTATGAAAAAAGGAAATTAATTATTAAGGAAATACCTTCATTTGTGCTTCTGTAGGTAACCGAAATATTTATATTGCAGTTCGGATCTGCAGCCTTCTCAGATGAGTTCATCTTCGGGGGACCTTCTTCCGGAGATGATGGAGAGCGACACGCCTCCGTCCGCAGCACCGCCAGATGAGGCAGGCGAACCCGAAGTGTTATCACGGAGGGTATCCCCGAGTCCGGAGGGGCCAGAGAGTTCGGCGCCTACTAGTGTCCGGCCGGGAGAACTGAAGAATCTGCTTGAGAGGGCGTCCATTTCAGAAGATCACCGTGCGTTAATGCGTATGGTGATTGGAAGGATTTCGTCCGCCGAGAGCGAATTGCGTAATTCCGCCATGAGTTTGCTGGCGGGATTTGAGGTATGAGGAAATGACGCACCCTTTTGTCTTTTAACAGTTTTGCATATAAAAATGCGCCCTGTATAGATAGTAGCCCCTGAGACTCGGTAGGTTGTCGGAAACGACAGCGTACTGAGGATCGAAATCTAAAATAATTAATTCCGTCATTCCTATGCAGGTAGCGGATAGTCCGGGGGTTAACCGGACTAGCGAGTTTGCCGAATTGACTCGGCAACTTGACTTGGCAGATGAGGACATCACACTTGTCAACAGGCGACTTGACGAGTCGCAAGGTAAAATAATTCTCCACAGCCGCTTTATTAAGGGGGTCGAAGCCCACCTCTGATAAATTATATGTTGTTCGTGCAGATGGTGCTGCTCCTGTGGAGAGCCTTCGGGCCGAACTTGCTCTAGCTAAGGAGCAAGACCGAAGGAGTGACGCGGCTGCCTCGAGGGCGGCCGAGGAGTTGAAAGCCGAAAAGGCTGCGCACTGCCTAAGCAGGGCGGAGGTGGCCGAATTGGCCATGAAATTAAAGGATGCTACCGACCGCAATGAGGCTCTTGAAAAGGAGCGCTTATCGGAGCGGGAAGACCTGAAGAAGGCCACC
The DNA here is from genome assembly GCA_021437245.1 of Aegilops speltoides. Lineage (NCBI taxonomy): Eukaryota > Viridiplantae > Streptophyta > Magnoliopsida > Poales > Poaceae > Aegilops > Aegilops speltoides. Next base: position 78,337 of record JAHHZJ010000878.1, read on the forward strand.
GCCGAAGCCAAGGATGCCCGCTCTGCAATGCGGGCTATGAAGGAGGAACTGCGCCAGGCCGGAGAGATCGTGGCTGGCAAGTCTTTTCTGCTGCGTCGCCGATTTATGGATGCAAAGTATGCTCAATTTGAGTGGCTGTGGAGTCCGGAGGATCCGTATATGGATTTAGCTGCGAGTGCGGCTGATGCCGTTAAGCACTTTCGGAGCCAGGAGGATCACGAGATGGAAGAGCTATATTGGTCTCAATTCCACAGTCCGGATCGCTCACTTCCATTAACAGACCGGCTGGCCGAATGGGCCGAGCTAAATAGGTTGTCCGGACTTGCCATGACTGACATCATGGCCCATGTATGGCCAGAGAGGTCCAAGGCGACGAGCTAGTTTGGCTTACTGCAGCAATTCCTTGGGGCGGTGCCGCATATAAAGGAGATGAAGCGGTCGGCCTGCATCGAGGGCGCGCGGATGGCTCTTGCACGTGTGAAGGCGCATTGTCCGGAGATGGATGCCACTGTTGTTGCCGCCCAGGGTTCGGATGAAAACCGGCTCCCTGCCGAGCACTACTTCGGCGAAGTTATGCGTGCCGCTCGTGTAATAGAGTCGCAGTGCTCGAAAAATGTCACGTTCAAATGAACGCATTAGTTTGTAAATCGATGATTATGTTATAACTGCTTTTTACACTTGTGCGTCCCAAGTAATAAAACTTCTCCTGTGCGGCCGTTTACGTATACTGTTGTATAACTTGAAAGATGGCAGTCTTCGGCTTCAGCCCCCACGCACAAGGTGCGGGGGTGTTCGCAAAATATCGCTTTTTCACACTTAATCCGACGTCTCGGTCCTGTTTAAGGAGGTGGTAGCGTAGCGAACTAGGCAATCCATACTATAATGCTTTATCACTTTCACTTAGCCAGTGGAGCTCGAGGGTGGGGCTACGATATAGCCCCTGGTGGCACCGCACATCTCCGAATTCGGGGTGCGGAAGTGCCTGACCGGGAAACGGTCCTTCGTCAAAGCGGGGAATTCTAAACATTCCGATAGTCGATCGAGTGGTTGACCGGTCTCATTTGTATCATGAGCGATCGATTTTGGCTTTCTCATTGAGGTGCTCGCCAAGCGAACCGGGCACAATCGCATAGTTCTCTGGTGCCGCTTAGCCGATGATACGGGCGAAGGCAGCAAAACACAGGAGCCGGGCAAACCTAACATTTGACCAAAGACATGATTCGGAGCTGATGCATATAATGCCTAACTCGAGATGCCGAACACTCCCTAAGGTGTTCGGTCTTTATAATAATGGGCAGAATGATGCCCTAAGCCCCTAGTGTCCAGGTACGGGCATGGTTTTCTGACGCGGCCGATGCCAAAGCGTCAGGCTCCGCTTTGGTTATAGGAAGAAATCAAGGGAGAATAACAACAAGAGACAGTAAAAAAGGTTTACGCAGGGTCTTAATCTGAAAAAAAATCCTCACAACGGGTCTCTACTGCACGTCTGCGCCTGTGTCTCCATTGCGCCGTTTATCCTGGACGGGTGTGCACTTTGTTCATCTGTAAAAAGAGAGGAACGTTTAGTTCGAAAACAAATCGTGCGAAATATATGTGTAAAACAAGAAATATAAATAATTAAAGTGGGGTTTATATGAACCCGCGGTTGTTTTGTGCGCGCAGCCCCCTGTAATGGGGTATGCGGCTAGGGAGCCCCTAGCCTGCTGAGGCCGGATTCGTCTATCCGAGTCCGGGGTCTTTTAAGCGACCCTCGCACTGAAATGACGCCACGCGGACCGGGCATCTTGAGTGTAAGAGACGCGTAATGTGGTATAGCGTTGAAGCGGACAAAAGCTTTCGTCCCAAGAGTGCTTGATATTCACTTTCAAATGGGACGATGTGAAAAATTAATTTTTCGCGCCAAAAATTGTTCGGCGATCCGAACACGACTTCTAGTAATATGGAGCCTGTGCACTTGGCGTAAGGGCCTGGCGTCACTCCTTTGAAGGAAGTGCGGCTGTGTCGGATTTTAGCAGGGTTTATCCCCATCCTACGGGTTGTTTTTGAATACAGCAAGTTTAAGTCGCTGCCACCGTCCATTAGGACATGAGTAAATTGTAATCCGTCTATTATGGGATTCAATATCAGGGGAGTCCGTCCCGCATTTCGAACGCTTCTGGAATAGTCCAGGTGGTCGAAAGTGATTGGTTTTGATGTCCAATCTCTATTGTCTGCTGGTTTGGACCGCGCGAAGCTCTTTTTAGAAAGTGCCGCACTATTTTTCCGTATTATCACATGAAGTGAGTTTACTGCTTTGACACCTTGTGGGAAAGTCTTTTGTTTTCCGGTGCTCTGCTGGTGGGGTTTATCTCCTTCGCTTGACGCGTCGAGCCCCTTGTGTTCGGCATTTAGTCAGCCGGACTGTTTAAAAACCCAACAATCCCTGTGGGTGTGATTTGCGAGTGCCTTACGGGTCTTCGTGGATTTGACATATCCGACCCAAAATCTTCTTTAAGTTGGAAAATTCGTCACTATCATCCTTTAGAGGCTGTGTTTTATTATTGGGCCGAGAGCTTTTAAATCCGGCGTTGACTGCCATGCTCTTTGGGCCTTTCTCTTTATTCTGGCGCTGCTCTTTTCTGCGCCGTGATTTTCCGTTCCATCTCTTATCTCGGATGTACTTGGGTCATTGGTGCTGCATCTTGCTAACCAGCTATCCTCTCCCGCATGAAGCGGGTCATGAGGCTTGTTAGTGCGACATTGTCCTCGGTTTCTCTTGACCGAGGTGCTCGGCGAGCCATTCGTCTCGGACATTGTGCTTGAAAGCTGCTAAGGCTTGGCGTCCGGACGATCGACTATTTGGTTGTTTTGGTAAGGAACCTGTTCGAAATTTCCGCTGACTCTCGGGCTGTTGAGTTATATGACTTAGATCATCTGCATCCGGAGGCCGGACATAAGTCCCTTGAAAATTTGCTCTAAACGCGTCCTCGAGCTCTTCCCAACTTCCAACGGTATTTTCTGGGAGGCTTTTAAGCCAATGACGGGCTGGCCCTTTGAGCTTGAGGGATAAATATTTTATGGCGTGGAGATCATCTCCTCTGGCCATATGTATATGTAGTATATAATCTTCTATCCAGACTCCTGGGTCTGTTGTTCCATCGTAGGCCTCTATGTTGATGGGTTTGAATCCTGCTGGGAATTCATGGTCCAGCACCTCATCGGTGAAACATAGTGGGTGTGCGGCGCCCCTTTATTTGTGTGTGCCGCTATCATCAGACACTTGACGTGTTATCTTGCTTCTTGGGGCCTTCTCCTTTGGCCCGTAAATGGACCTGGCTGGGCCATCTATCCTCCCGAGTTCGTTGGTGGATTTATGTGTGGCGCCGCTTTCATAATTTGGCCTGTCATATGGCCGTCCATCCAACCAGGCAGCCTCTTTATTTTTGGATGGTGGAGGCTCTATGGCCTCTTCGTCGAATTCCGGTAGCAGCTTGCGCTTTGGGTAGCTCTTTGATTGGTGGTCATTGCCGTACTTACCTGCGGTTTTGAACACTTTGCTCCATCTCATTCTGAGTGTATCTTCCGCTATTTTGAGCCTCCGTTTTTCCTTCTTCAGGCTTCTTGCAGTACTGACGAGTCTTTTCTGGAGGTTCTTACTCTCCGGCGACGTGTCCGGCATACGGTCGTCCGGACTATTGTTCTCGCCGGGCTTGGATTGATTATCTGACTCGTCATGTTCGGACGGTTGCTTATTTGCATGTTCGTCGTCCGATTGTGAGCCCTGCCCTATCGCGGGCTCCTTGGGAGTGTTGTTGTCGTCGAGGCGGGACTTAGGGCGGCGTCTACGCCGTCGTTTTGGTCGTTTATCGGCGGGATCATCTCCTGCCGTGGCCCGTTGATCCTCGTTATCACTCCCCTTTGGGGTATTCACCATATATATGTCATGCGACGAGGTGGTCCTGTCGTGCTGTATAAGCTCTGTTTTTTCTTCGTCTCCAGCATCGTCTTCCATAGCGTCGATGTCTTCGGAGTCGTAATCTAGCATGTCGGTTAGATCGTCGACAGTGGCTACAAAGTGGGTGGTGGGTGGGATCTGAATTTCTTCGTCGTCGAACCTCAACCATCCCGCCATAGTCCGCCAGACTCTCCTGATAACGAGAGATGTTTTAGTGAATTCAGGATATCGCCAAAAGGCGAGTACTGAAAGATGTCCGCGGTGGTGAATTCCATAACCGGCATCCAATCCGGATTGATTGGTAAGGGCGCGGGAGGTTCGGAGTCCGGCGAGGAGTCCGGCGCCTCGGAATCACGAGTTTCGCAGAGGACAAGGTCAGTGTTCGGCTCCATCGCCGTGGATGTTGAAGCCCCCGGGGCGGCGTCTATCCACCGGCCCTCGATCTGGGCGATCGGCTCTGGGCTAATGGCCGAAGCGGATCCGTGTGCGGCCACCAAGGCATTGTCCGACGGCAGAGCTAGATCGTGCCCATCGTCCACGATCTTGGCGGCGGCTGGCGTGGCTCGATTCCGTCAAGACCAAGTCTCCGCGACATCGGCCGTGAAGTTTAAGCTTCGAATCGACTGACGGCCAGGGCGTAGCTTCGATCTGCTCCAGATGGCCAAGTGAATTGCCCGCAGAGGCGGCCGCCGAATCTGAAGATCTGTCCGGGAGAAAAGTCTCACCCTGGACAGCGTTGTTGGTTGAAGATGCCATTAAGCCTATCGGTGACGACACAGAGGAACTCTCAATGAAAGCACCAATGCCGGTGTCAAAATCGGCGGATCTCGGGTAGGGGGTCCCAAACTGTGCGTCTAGGCGGATGGTAACAGGAGACAAGGGACACGATCTTTTTACCCAGGTTCGGGCCCTCTCGATGGAGGTAAAATCCTATGTCCTGCTTGATTAATATTGATGATATGGGTAGTACAAGAGTAGATCTACCACGAGATCAAGGAGGCTAAACCCTAGAAGCTAGCCTATGGTATGATTGTTGTAATGTATGTTGTCCTAAAGCCCTCCGGTTTATATAGACACCGGAGAGGGCTAGGGTTACACAGAGTCGGTTACAATGGTAGGAGATCTACATATCCGTATGGCCAAGCTTGCCTTCCACGCCAAGGAAAGTACCTTCCGGACACGAGCCGGAGTCTTCAATCTTCTATCTTCGTAGTCTTGGAGTCCGGCGGATAATGATAGTCCGGCTGTCCGGACACCCCCTAGTCCAGGACTCCCTCACACATCGTCTGGTTCCTGTTGAGCTTCAGCATCTTCGCCAGTTGAAGCATCATCGTGCACATCATCTGGTTCCTCTTGATCTTCTGTAGCATCACCGTATTCATGGGGCACATAGTTGTCATCGTACTCTTCTTCTTCGCCGTCTTCCATCATAACCCCTATTTCTCCGTGTCTCGTCCAAACATTATAGTGTGGCATGAAACCCTTGTAAAGCAGGTGGGTGTGAAGGATTTTCCGGTCAGAGTAAGACTTCGTATTCCCACATATAGGGCATGGACAACATATAAAACCATTCTGCTTGTTTGCCTCAGCTACTTCGAGAAAATCATGCACGCCCTTAATGTACTTGGAGGTGTGTCTTTCACCGTACATCCATTGTCGGTTCATCTGCGTGCATTATATATAATTAAGTGTGTCAAAAATCATTACAGAACATCTTGAATAGATAATTAAGTGACCAAATTAATAGAAGTTCATCATCACATTAAAACCAAAGTACATACATAGTTTTCATCTAACAGCATAAAGCTCTGCACAGCATCTAAATTAATTAAACCATACATTGAAACTATGTAAAACATTTCAATGCGAAAACAAATGCGATCATAATCGCAACCAAGGTAACAACTGATCCAACGGCATAATGATACCAAGCCTCGGTATGAATGGCATATTTTCTAATCTTTCTAATCTTCAAGCGCATTGCATCTATCTTGATTTTGTGATCATCGACGACATCCGCAACATGCAACTCCAATATCATCTTCTCCTCCTCAATTTTTCTTATTTTTTCCTTCAAGAAATTGTTTTCTTCTTCAACTAAATTTAACCTCTCAACAATAGGGTCGGTTGGAATTTCCGGTTCAACAACCTCCTAGATAAATAAAATCTATGTCACGTTGGTCGGCGTAATTTTCATAAACAATAAATGAACCAATAGTTATGAAAAGATAATATATACCACATCTGAATCATAGACAGGACGAGGGCCGACGGGGGCGGATACCAAAACCATCACACTATATAAGATGCAATAATAAAAGTAAGAAAATAATACAAGTATCTATCTAAACATACAAGTAAGAATATTTTTCCTTTCAGAAAGAAGATAAGAACAAGAGACTCATCACGGTGGTGCCGGTGATGAGATCGGCGCGGGCGATCGACGGCGGTGAAGACGGAGATGAGACGTGACGGACCGCTAAACCTAGACAAATATTGAGGAAAATGGAGTTTGGAGGTTGAGCTTGGAGAGAAGAAAGCTTAAGTAGTGTGGCTCGGACATTTCATTGAACACCTCGTGTGCACAGGAGGTGAGCTAGAGCACCACAAAGCTCTCCCCTCGCCGCCAGGAAAAACAGAGCAGTGGAAGTGCTCTGCTCGCGGGCGAGGGTTATATATAGGCAATTCATTGGTCCCGGTTCGTGGCATGGCCGGGACTAAAGGGCAGCCTTTAGTCCCGGTTCATGCCACCAACCGGGACAAATGATGGTGGGCCAGGAGCGAGGCCCATTGATCCCGCTTCGTCCCACCAATCGGGACCAAAAGGTCCACACGAACCAGGATCAATGACCCACGTGGCCCGACCGGCCCCCGGGGCTCACGAACCGGGTCCAATGCCCCCATGGGTCCCGATTCTGAACTGAACCGGGACTAATGGGCTGGCCTGGCCTGGATCATTGCCCCCTTTTCTTATTGGGAGTACAAAACAATAGTACGCATGGTTGGACAGGTGTTTCGTCACTCTCGACAGTTCTTATTGGGAGTACAAAACCATAGTCAAGTGATACTTTTGTCATAGTAGATCGCGAGTGCATGTAAAACAGATGACGGCCAGTTTGTGTTCTCACGTCGCTTTGTCAAACGCAGGCTGCAGATGTAAAAACTAAGAAGTCGTGAAAGCAATGGATCGGCGTCTGAGATCAAAAGGTCAAGAGCACAAGTACGTGTCTCCTGTGAAGTCCTGATATTTTCAGAGCTAAAGTAACAGCAGCCTCAGAAAAACCATTCGCGGCAATTGACTGTTCAACCAATGTTTTAGTTGTATTAGTGCAGAGTTTCAGAGCTGAGGAACGCCTAACTGCCGGCGTTGGCACTACTCGAGATCAATCACACTGCCGTTTCTGTTCGTGACAATTCAGCATTCATTGGCATCGTCTCCGTCGAGCTGGACGTTCCTTCTACTGGACGTGTGGAGGGGGGTTGAGTGCGCTGCTCGGGCACTGCCTGATGGCTCCTCGTCCTCTTGGCACTCCGGCCGGCGAACAAGTGGCGCACGCGCCGGACGTGTTGCAGATAACCTCGCCAGCAGCGAATCCTTTTGAGAGTTTCACAAGCAAGGGTTTGGTTTTCAAAAAAAATTATATGAAAGCACGCGTGGTGTGTGCCTGTGTGTCTTGCCATAAATCGTACTCCCTCCATTCCTTTATGTAAAGGTGTATAATTTTCAGCACGATGACCAATGCACATAATTATACACAAGTTAGGACAAAATTAACCTTGACTAAATCATTTATTAGTGGTAAGTAAATCATTTAAGCTAGGAAAGTAAGATATATGCACAATCAGGAAAGAGATACTTTCCTTTACCTCTTTACAAGAAGAGATACATGCAATCCCGGGGGGGGGGGGGGAGGAAAGATATTCTCCTTTTTACTAGAGGCTAAAAATTGTTTTTCCAGAAATAGGAAGAAATGCATCTTACATTGTGAAATTTTATAAAAAAACAAATACACCTTATATAGAGGAATGGAGGGAGTATATACATAGGTCTATATGGGATAAAAGCACGCGTGGATCCATTGGCCTAATTGAAGCAGTCGTTAGGGCATCTTCAACGCCGACCCGTAAATCTCCCGCAATGGTCTGAACCCCTGTTCAAGAATTCGTCCGATTAACCAGTTAACTTGTCGATTAATCCCTACTCGTAGGGTTACCGAGTAGTCGATAAACTGATAAATCATCCGATTAGTTGATTGAATGGCCGATTAACTTGCCGATTAGCCTCTTAATCCCCTACGCGCCAGCCAACCGAGCAGCTACTAGTTAACGATTTCCTTAACAATGGTCTGAACCGCACAGTCCAGACCGCCGAAGTCATTCAACCGCCGACCTGCAAGGGTCCGCGGGCGGTCCGGACGCGATTTCTCCCGCAAACCGGAGACAAAAGTAGGGGAGGTTTGCAGGAGTGCGGACCGATCCCAAGCCTATTTCTGACCTCCCTTGCCCATGAAAAACCCCTCACCCCTCCCATGCGTTTTCGGTCAGCGCTAGCGCCCGCATTCATGCCGGCCCATAGTGGACGCGACCGCTCACTGGTAACGACATTGAAGCGGCATGCCGGCCAAGAGAGCGCCGCTCACAGCGCTTTCCGGTGAAGGTGACTGTCACTCATTCAAATGACACTACGACCGCCTGTCCGTTTACCGCCCGCATTGATGACACGCAGTTCTGAGGCGTCTCCTCCGGCGCCACCCGTTCGTCCGACTTCCGCCCATCGGTGCTATATAAACAGCTGCCTCGGTGTCACGGCCATGGCCACAGTCAGCCCTCTCCATACCAGTCCCCGCCATGGATCCCTTTGCGGCAAAACCTCTCTGGGGTGGGTTGACGTTAGAGCAGAAGAAGGCCATGGCCGCCATTGTTGCCGACTAGCAGGCCGGCAGGCAGCCAGAGGATGTGCAAATGGAGGACACCAACGATGACGAGCTAGTGCCACCCTCCTCTTCCTCCGCGGCACCCTTTCCTCCACTCCACCCTCGCTGGTGCATTGCACCATGACCATCGGCGAGGACCGTGCCCATTATATGGACATGGTGCAGGAGGAGCAGTTTCGGGAGGCATAGGCCGACGCAAACTACAACCACAACCTCCTCCAGGAGCATATATAGGTGGAGGAGTAGGTCAACGCCCGATAGGGCGGTCGCGCCGGACACGGACCTGGCAGAGCAAGAGGCGCATGCAGGTGGTGGTACTAGCAGCGGGTGGCAGCTGCCGGCAATGAGCGTGACGATGACATGCATGAGGCGTTGTTCAGCGACACCGACGATGAGGAGGCCGCACCCCGACGCCACGACCACAAAGAAGCCGGCACGTCCGCAGCGTCTCCGGCGGTGAGGAAGAGTAGTGCACCTTAGGACGCCACCGCTCGGGTCCCAGGAAGGCCACCGCTCCTTCCCTCCCATCGACGCCAAGCTTGGGGGGATCAGCATCTTTGGCCGATTAGTCGCTTGGCGGCAACGTCGAGGCGGACAACTTTAGTTACCGGGGCTCCGGAGGCGGAGCTGGAAAAGGCGAATCTTCTATTCTCTTGGTTCATGGCCGGAGACAGGGACCGGACGCGTGCGATCATTTGGATTAGCCTCGCCTAGGACCGCTTTGATGTATTTGTAATGAAATCCGCCATGTTTATATGAAATACGGGTATGTTTATATGAAATCATCACGTGTTTATATGAAATTCAGACTTGTTTGAACGAATTTTGCCTGGTTGGTTTGAGTTGTTGTAAAAATGTATGCGGCTAGCGTTGGATGGCTGCCTCCCGCATCCGTGTCCGCGGACTGGTCCCCCTGTCCTTGAATGGATGCGGGAGGTTTTTTGTAGGTTGCCATTGAAGATGCCCTTATGAGCCTGATATATGTTGTATGCATGGTGTGTGAATTAATGGTGAATCGTATATTTTTAGGCAGGGAATGATGAATCATTTTCGACCGGGGAATATCTTTGTTGCTCGAGAGGTTTGAGATTCATATTTGTCATGAGTGAGACCCGTTGGTTCCTGCCAGACTGTAGAGAGGTGGTCAGCGAAGGCACTCAACAACCCGTCATTTTCCGAGCCCCCGTGATCAAGTTGTTCTCGCTCACTCTCTCCCCTCTGGCGATACCGCTTGATACGTCTTCATCGTATCTACTTCTTCAAATAGTTTTGCTCTTGATTTGACCCCTAATTTGTATGATTTGAATGAAACTAAACCGGATTGACGTTGTGTTCGGCAAAACTATATACAAGGTGTTGTTTTTGTGTGTAGAAATAAAAAATTCTTGAAATTGGATGATACTTTACGGTTTTTTGTGAAATATATAAAAATAACCAGAGTCAAGATGTACCAGAGAGGAGCCACCTAGGGCCTACAAGCCTAGGGGGCATGCCGGCCAGGCTTGTGGGACCCCTGGCAACACCCCCTGACCTAATTGCATCTCTACAAGTTCCGTCTTCCCGAGAAAGAAACAGATAGAAAGTTACATCATGTTTTACAATAGGAAACCGCGGCCACATCCTATTGTTTGCTCGAAGCCCTGATCTAGAGTTCGTTCATGGCACTGGAGAGAGGGAATCGCCGTCGTTTTCATCACCAAACCTTCTCCATCAACAATCTCATGATGCTCACAATCATGTGTGAGTAATCTCCTTGTAGTCATACTAGAGGTAGATGGTGATGCATGAGATTTCGTATGTAATTGTGTCAATTTGGTAGGGCATGATCCCTAGTACCCAATATATTCTGAGATAGGTGTTGCTATTATTTTTCTATGCTTAGTGTTTGTCACTAGGGCCCGAGTGCCATGATTTCACATCTGAACATATTGCTTTCATGAAAATATTTGTGTTCTTCATCCTATCTGTAAGTTGTATGCACCAGTGATCGTTCTGAACCTTAAACCCTTAACTTGAGATGTTCATGTATTCATTGTGTGTTAATGCTTTGTTCTAGTTCTCTATTAAAAGGAGCGCCTTAATTACCCTTAGTTTTCATTAGGACCCCGCTGCCACGGGAGGATAGGACAAAAGATGTTATGCAAGTTCTTATCATGAGCACGTATGACTATATACAGAATACATGCCTACCTTACATTGATGAATTGGAACTAGTTTTGTGTCGCCCTAGATTATGACTGTTACATGGTGAATGTTATACAACTCAATCATAACAGAAGCATAATTGTGTCCACACAAGAAAACAGAAAAATAAACAATAAAATTAAGATAGCTATTGGGTTGCCTCAACTAGCGCTATTGTTTTATGCCCCTGGTTAGGCATAACACATAGTTTCAAATGTTGTCATCTATCATCTTCTTTTCTAAGGATGTGTTCTCATCAGGAGGCTTTTCAAAGATAATATGAAACACATCATCCATGGGAATTTTAGCATTACTAAATTTACCATCCTCGAATCTCTCTTGATTTCCTTTTACAATCCAAGAATGTTGTTTATTAATACGTTAAAAACTTGTTGGATTATATTTAAGGGAGGGACCTCCTTTTTACTATTCTCATCAATAGTATGATCATTGCAAAATAAATATCTCAACAAGTAATCATTATTGTATAAAATCTCATCTATCACTATTTTTTTCACGATTCATACCGTAAAATTCAAAGATCTCTCTAGCTTCCCGCACTATGTAATTGAATTTATTCATGAGGACAATGGTCGTAGCTATCTTCTTAGCTCTAGGATTTTTTATATCTGGCAATTCATAAAACCATCTTTGCAAAGTAGGATGGGTACGGATAAATATTCTCTCAAGTTTAAGAACAAGTGCAGAAATAACTTCGGCATAATTTTTGGTTCTTTTCAGTATAGGAGCCTCATCACAAGCCAAAGTTCTAGTGCAATTAAAGAATTCTTGGATAACGCTTTTTCCTATGATATTACCATGTCCCATGACAAAAGTTTTAGCATCCGAATTGATAGGAATTTCAATTTTAGGAGTTTTACAATCCTCACTTTTTTCTCTACCAAAATCAGCCATGATAGCTACTTCAAACAAGCAAAAACTTGAAAACACACAAAAAGGCAAACGGAAAATATTTTTGTATTTTTGTAGAACTTTTCAGAAGTGGGGGAGGTGAAAACGAGAGGTAAATAACAAATAATGTAAATGCAAGGAGATGAAATTTTATACGTACGTACTTGATAGATGTTGATGATGTCTCCCGACAACGGCGCCATAAATTCTTCCTGCCACTTGTGAACTGTGTTATGATTTCCCCGAAGAGGAGAGGATGATGTAGTACAGTAGAGATAAGTATTTACCTCAGTTCAGAACCAATGTTATCAATCCAGTAGGACAACCAAGCAACACCTCATTAGCAGCACCTGCACACAACCAACAAATCCTTGCAACCCAACACAAACAAGGGGTTGTCAACCCCCTCGGCGGTTACGTGCAAGATTAGATTGTATGGTATTTGATAGATAGATTGAACAAAAATACAGATAAAATAAATAAAGAAAAATTGCAGCAAAGTATTTTGAGGATTTCATATATGATAAAATTAGACCTAGGGGCCATAGTTTTCCTTAGAGGCTTCTCTTGCGAAAATAGCACACGGTGGGTTAACAAATTACTGTTGGGCAATTAATAAAAAAGAGAATAATCATGACGATATCCAAGGCAATGATCATGTATATAGGCATCAAGTCTGAGGCAAGTAGACCGACTCCTTCCCGCATCTACTACTACTACTCCACACATCAACCGCTATCCAGCATGCGTCTAGAGTATTAAGTTCATAAAGAATGGAGTGACGCCTTAAGCAAGATGACATGATGTTGACAAAGTAAACTCACGCATGAATAAACTCCGTCTTTTTATCCTTAGTAGCAACTATACAATATGTGGCATGCCCCTTTCTGTCACTGGGATTGAGCACTGCAAGATCGAACCCATCACAAAGCACCTCTCCCATTGCAAGAAAAATCAATCTAGTTGGCCAAACCAAATCAATACATCAGAGAGAAATACTAGGCTATAACAATCATGCATAATGGAGTTCAGGGAAAAGTCTAATAATATTCATGGATAAATCTAATCATAAACTCACAATTCATCGGATCCCAACAAAAACATCGCAAAAAGTCATTATATCAAATAGCTCCAAGAATATGGAGGAGAACGCTGTATTGAAGATCAAATAAAGAAAGAGAGAGAGAGCCATCTAGCTACTAACTATGGTCCCATAGGTCTGTGATAAACTACTCACGCATCATCGGAAGAGCAGCAAGGTTGATTAGAGCCCCTCCGTGATGGAATCCCCCTCCAGCAGGGTGCCGGAAAAGACGTCCAGATGGGATATCATGGTTCTAGAACTTGCGGCGGTGGAAAAGTATTTTGTCTAGCTTTTGTTGGTTTCCTGATTTTAGAGAATTTATAGAGGCGGAGTTAAGTCAAACAGAGTCGCATGGGCCCCACAAGCCACCAAGGTGCGCCCTACCCCCTTTGCGCGCCCTGGTGCCTCATGGGCCACTGCTCCATCTTCTCCTCCCCTCCCAAAGCTTCCAGGGTCTCTTGTGTCATAAAAAATCTCCAAAAAGTTTCGTGGCATTTGATCTTCATTTGGTACTAATATTCTTAAAAACAAAGCAGGCAAAAAACAGCAACTGGCACTGGGCACTAAGTAAGTAGGTTAGTCCTAGAAAATGATATATAATTGCTTGTAAATGTATATAAAACATCCGAAATTGATACTATAATAGCATGGCACAATCAAAATTTTAGATACGTTGGAGATGTATCATGTCCATGTTCCTGGCCCTAACGGCCATGGAAGCATCACAATCCAGGTCCGACTTCCTGACAAATGTTCGATGTAGTGTTTGATCACCCCCTCGTCAATGGAGTGAAACCGGTACCTCATAACAAGCACAAGATGCAGCTCCTCCACCCCCAGATCCATCAGTGCTGCCACGTCCAACATCCCTGAACCTTCTCGGATCTACTCTCATGCCCTGCTATGCTATACTATGGAAGAACTAGATGAAATAGGTTCTGAGGAGAAGGAAGAAGAGGCACAAATATGGAGAGGTGATTTTTTCGAATGCTTTGGAGTTTAGAAGTGCGGCGGGGTGGGGTGGTTATATAGTGTCTGGAATACTGTGCGGGGGAAGCCAACTTGAATTACTCAGTTATTTACTGCATTAATTTCCGATTGAGGACCTTGTTAATTATGCGGTGGTGATTTGAGGAGAATCTCCGTGTGTTTGATGATGTGTGCAAGGAAAATATGATGGTCTATGAGCTAGAGAATGCTGATTAATATTAGCGTGTGATGTCAAACTAGTTAGATGCATCTATAGTTTTTACAGTTATTCGATTGCCATCACATAGTTTAGTGGTTATGGGGAATGAATTCGAGGGGAGAGAGAGATACCATGATCGATTTGATTGATAAATTTGATTGTGTGTTGATGGAGCTAAATTATTCCCCTGACAAATATAATATTTAGTCTATTTTTATGTATCTTGGTTACTAAGAGGTACCTTCTAGTATTAGTGTTTTCCAATCCACGATAAGAAACTCGTTTTTCTTGAAAAAATTATTGTTTGAAGATTTGGGAGTGCCTAGTCTGTTGGAAATATGCCCTAGAGACAAAAATATTGTATTATTATATTTTGATTTTCACAATTAAGAGTTTATATCATGCTATAACTGCTACGATCATGGAATATGTGATTCAGTGGAAAACTCATATGCACGTGTTGAATGATAAACGGTAAAGAATAGGTTCCTAGTCTTGCCTCTAAGACTGAATCAAGTGTTGTTGGTGATCATGTTTTCTGGATTTTAGAATATCGTTAAGTGTAATGATAGTCCTAAAACAACATTGGGAACCCCGCGGAGATGACGCATGCATGCACGCATGCACCACCGTGTACATCTCACTGCATCTGCATATCTAGCGGTACAGATAGAATCCTAGACATTTTTTTTCTTTTCTGAACCAGATAATCTAATAGACAATTGGCAATGGCGATAGTACCGCCGAGCTATACTCTTTTTTTTGCATGGTAATACGTGTCTCATTTATATCATAAGGATCATAGTACAAGCCACGTACATACCGACCTGACAATACTGAAAAGACAGCAGAACACTAGCCTTTGCACATAGGAGCACCAGCCAAGAAGTAAAATTACAAACAAGATCAAGAATCCTCCGAGCTTGGCACCAACGTCCGCCACCTGCCTCGCACCACCATAACAGCCACCAAAGGAGAAAATGACGGATCACCTTCACACCCGAGCTCGACGCTGCTCCATCGCTGATATGCAGCTTTGCGGACCTCCAAGGTGGTTTCGCCAATAAAGGCGGCCATTGCCGTTGAACGAATCAGACCGGGCAACACCGGACACGCCATCGAACTCCAGATCTGGCCCCTGCCCAACTAAGACGTTGGAGGAGAAAACCATACCTGCGTACTCACAAACCATTTAACCCAGATCCACCATCTTCCAGATGCCGTCGATGCAGACCACAATCTGCATCCGCTCCTTGACTACCTCCCAAACTCCGCGTCGGCGCTGGAGCAAACGCCGTCGCAGCGGCGGAGCCCGAGGACAAAGGTCCACCACAAGGATGCCGCCGCCGCCGCGCCATCCTTGCTTGAACAGTCTGGTTTCCAAATCCACCCCAAAAGCGGATCGCCTCATTGAGGAAGGATCTGAAGATTTATTAGTCGGCGCCGTCATCACCATCGCGAAGCCATGACGATGAACAACCCAAAACCCTAAGAAACTAATGCCTAAAACAAACCACACGCGTGGATCCGGCGATTCCCCTCACCACCGACGACCGAGGTCGTCGGCGGAGGGGAGCCGCCGGAGGACGGCGGCGGAGTAAGGCGCCCTGGCGGCGGAGGCGAGATCGCCTTTCTTTCTTCTCCTGGAAGAAAGGAAGCGACCCGCCGAGCTATACTCGATCAGCTTGTATTTGTGTGTACAAGAGGGTAACACCAGCTGTCGTACGTACCGGAACTTGAGAGCCACGTACATATGCACAGATCGATCGTCGAATGCGTAGACGACAGGGACAGGTATACACGTATGCGTGCTAGCTACTTACTGGAACGTACGTGCACCTATATCTCCGGAGAAGACGTCGTCCGGCCTGGCCTTCAATTTCATAACCGAGAGACCCCGTCGGATCAGGACATTCGAGATGATGCTGGCAGAGGCATAGGAATGAGCAGTGAGTCTACGAAGATGTCTATATCAGCGCATTATTGAGTAGCAATATTCAAAGCGCGACGCGACGACGACTCCGGCGAGGAAATTTAGAGGAAACAAACAACAAAGAGTATTATGCAATTGCAAATGAACATGTGGGCACGCTCTCAACCACAATCTGCTCATAAGGATATGTAGGATACTGCAAACAACAGTGTGTTTAATTCACAGCTTATGTTGCAGTAGTATAAACTTTTTCATTGGTTGTTCTGTGTTCCCTGTGCCAAGGATCTAGTGGTGCATCTTTCCTTTGGCGTTCTTCTACATTATACTACCTCTTTAACTTAATGTAAGTCGTTCTTACAGTCCAAAAGTTCAGTACCTCTTTATCGTCTCTTTCGTTCTGTTATCAAAATAAGGAATGCGTTAATAGGTCTAGTACTTACGTGGCATTGACACTACATCCTATTCCAAACCAACGTGTAGTTGTCATGGGACTGCGCTTCGGAGCCTTAAGGCACATGCCTTTATGCCTATGACATGTGGGTCCAATAGGTGGCTGGCCCATATGTCAAGGACCCAAAGGCAGGTGCCTTTAAGGCACTGAAGCTGCGTCCATTGTCATGATGTACGCTTTGACACAAGTAGTGGTATAATTTACTCAAGACACGTAGAGTACACTAATCTTGCAAATATACAGCATACTTGCACTAGTAGAAAAAGGCACATTTGTCCCGGTTCCCGAACCGGGACTAAAGTGTCGGTACTAAAGCCTAATACCTTTAGTCCCGGTTCGCCTACAAACCGGGACAGATGGGGCTTCATGTGGCCGTTGCGGCTTGCCCAGGCAGGAGGGCCTATTGTCCCGGTTGGTAGCACCAACCGGGACCAAAAGGCATCCACGCGTCAGCAGTTCAGGGGCTGAGATTTTTTTAAAGGGGGGGGGGGAGTTTGGGAGTTTTGTAGGGTTAACTTAGGGGTTTCATATATTGTGTTAGCTAGCTAATAGAGAGAAGTGTCCTCTCTTATCTCCGTGCTTGGTCGACGCTACTTACTATATGTATAGAGAGGACTCGACACGCTAGTTAGCTAGTAAGCAAATGAAGGAAACCATTAAATACAGAAGATCGTCATGAACATATACAGAGAGAAGTGATCGACCTCTCCTTCTCCGAGAGAAGTGTCCTCTCTTATCTATCTGATGCTACTGGCTACATATATACAATATAAGATCTCTTACAATCCCCTAACATCTGAACTCAAGTTCCACATGGTATTCTCCGTCTTTATCGATGACGTAGTCAAGAAAGAATCCCGCCAATTCCTCCTGAATTGCTCGTATGCGATCTTGTGGTAGGAATTCATCCCACATCTGAAACATCTAATTTGAAGAAGGGGGTCAATACATATATATGAATGAAACTCAACACAAATGATGGTAATAAAATAAAATTGTGAATATTATTGCTTACACACTTCATATTGTTTTTTAGAGTAGCCCCGCTCACAGGTTGTGTGGCGGATGAACTCGCAAATGTAGTATCCACAATAATTATTCCGGGGTTCCTGCCACAACCACTTTACAAGAAATAGAGGTCAATCAAACTGATAAGCAAGCATGCTAAATGGTATTGATGAAACTAGCTAGAACCAATGGGAGATGCGCGGAACTAGCTAGTAGTACTTACTTTCGGGTGTTTAAATCGCAGCTCCTCGCAGTCCCACAGCTTCTTCGGTGAACTTTATCCAAACCCTGCCAGACAAAGAAAACAATTACTTGATATCAGGAAATGAACAAAGTTGCTGATATGGTGCGATAATAATCAATTGAACTTACTTCTCGAGCATTTTATTCATGGTCGCATACTCCTCGGGATCTTTTCGTCTCGAGTCTATAACGGTTACTAGTCCCTGCTCAAGCTTAATCTCTAGCACAAAAAAGTGGAAGCTGCACACGCATGCATAACTCATCAGTGACATTACTATAACCTCGAGTAATAAGGGAAACCAAATATGCACAAGACAGTAACACTCACTTGAATTCGTAAGGAATGAGTATTGTATCTTTGTTTTGATTTCGAAGTAATAATCGTAGCAAGTTGGCCTCGGTTTGTTTGGCATCATGTTTAACATTCCATTCATCTATAAGATTTGTGTTAATGAACCCAATATCACCGATTTGTCTTTTCTTGCATTCGGCGATCTTCAATCTGCATAATATAGTGAGGATAATTATATATACATGCAATGAAAGAGCTGAGCTATATATCGAGACTTAATTAGAGAAATAGTACTTACAAACAGTAGCAAGTGATGATTACTTTGTCGAGGGCCTTTTGATTGAAAAAATAGAAGAACTCCTCATATGGAATAGACAACAGATCAATTTCAACAAGGTCGTGCTCCTCTTTAACTCTCAGCGTCGAAGTATCCTTCCCAGACTTGCTGTAGATGTCCATGTACCAATCATGGAATCTTCGCATCATCGTTGTTAGAGGAGGATGACCAGGTTTGACGAGAGGCTTCCCGTGGCGGTATTTGAATTCACCCACCTCCATTGTATCAAAAAGTGCATCGTCGGGCATGTAATCTCCAAGATTGGCACCGAGCACCATACCTGGAAGATTAGCAACAATATCGCTAGACACCTTGAGCGGGGGGCACGATTGCATCACACTTCTTCATCCTGCTAACCTTTAATCACTGCAAGTACTTCCCGACCGCTCCGCTTCCTTATATGTCCTTTCAATAATGCGGTCATAGTTGTTTTGTGGCGGAGGCGGAGGTGCTCGCTTCAGGGCATCCAAAGTGCACTTCGCTTTCACCGGATCTATCTTCTCCTCCGGAGGTGGATGTTTCTTAGCTTTTTGTGTTTCAAAGAAGTCCTTCACTTGGGCTTCACAGATCTTCTTGTTTTCCTCCTCACTCATCTCGTATGGTAACTTCTCTAGAGGCTTGAGAGAATGACCAAATATGTATTGCCTCCCGCCTATGGCTGTACTGCTAGACACCGGAGCAGTCGGAGCGGCTGCGGCTGTCTTCTTTCATTGCTTACGAGGCGGAGAAGGAGGCGGAGTGCTACGACGCGCCAGAGCAGCCGGAGCGGCGGCGTCTGTGTTCCACCGTCGCCGACGAGGCGAAGGAGGAGGCGGGCTGCTCGGACGCGCCGGAGCAGGTGGAGAAGGAGGCGGAGTACTGCCGCCCTCACGCGCAGGAGCAGGAGGCGGAGTGCCCTGATCACTCGCCGAATGAGGAGGAGGAGGCAGAGTGCCCAGCTGACTCGCTTGAGGAGGAGGAGGAGGAGGAGGCAGAGGCGTGAAGTTCAGAAGCTTGATGTGCTCCTTCCGCCATAGACATGGAGTCTCCAGAGCAAGACCCAGCTGAGTCTCCCCTTCGCCTATAGGGTGGTCAAGCTGGAGCTCCTAAAATCCCTCCGTTATTTCATCCACCATCACAACTGCATAGCCTTGTGGAATTGGAAGGCAGTGAAAAGTTGCGTCGGGTTCAGGAGGGATCACAACAGCATACTTTTGTCGACATACGTTGATTTCAACTCATTCTTTGACCTCCTAAATTGACCTGCCATCTTCTTGAGAGCATGGGCCTTGACAAATGGCTCTATAACTTGCTTATCCGGATCCTCCTCTGCCGGTAGGGTGAAATTTTCCTTCAGCGCTGTCCAAAGATCATCTTTCTGTCTATCTTCGACATAAGAAACTTGAGGGTCTTCCTTCTTAGGCTTATACAATTAGTGGATGTTGATCGGTATCATGTCCCTAACAAGAACCCCGCACTGAGTAGAAAATGCTTCCTTGGTCCGGAGGGGTTCGATTGGTTGGCCATCGCGAGCGATTTCTGTGATCGTGAACCTTTCATCCTGGCGCAACTTTTTCGTCGGGCCTCATTTCTTTACTGAAGTATTGCTTGATCCAGAGGGCTATATAAAAGAAGAAAGAAGAGTTAATATATATACAAACCAAAACAATTAATGCACGATTAGCTAGTCAGCACATGCTTAATTAATATATATATATACACCCCACCGGACTTTGCAATAGCTGATCCCGACTCCGTTTGGTCACCAGAGCCGTCATCACGGTCGTCGGAGCCACCATCATGATCATGAATTTCCTCCTCCATTGTTCGATCACTGTAGCTTGCTTCCTCTCCTTCCAGACCATCGGTGTCGTTGTGAAATAACGACAAGACATCACCTCCGTCGCAGATTATGTGCCCCAATATCTCTTCTTGTTTGAAGTCTCTTTGTTGATCCATCGTTTCTGCAAATATTACAACATGGCAATTAATATACAAACATGAGAGATGGATATAGTAATAGTGGCAAACATACACATAGCTAGCTAATCACAACACTTCTAGGGTTTGGGGTGGCCTCGACAACACTCTTTTAACTTGGTAAATTTGGGTGGCCTTAACGCTTCTAGGGTTTGGGGTGGCCTCGGCAACGCTTCTAGGGTTTCCCCGGACCGCCTCTCTCATGAATGTCCGACGTCCGGACCGCCTCTCTCATGAATGTCAAACAAGGGATTCAAAAAGTTTTAGGAACGTAGTAATTTCAAAATTTTCCTACGATCACGCAAGATCTATCTAGGTGATGCATAGCAACAAGAGCGGAGAGTGTGTCCATGTACCCTCGTAGACCGAAAGCGGAAGCGTTAAGTAACGTGGTTGATGTAGTCGAACATCTTCGCGATCCAACCGATCAGGTACCAAACGCACAGCACCTCCGCGATCTACACACATTCAGCTCAGTGACGTCCCTCGAACTCTAGATCCAACTGAAGCCGAGGGAGTGTTCCGTCAGCACGACAGCGTAGTGACGGTGATGATGAAGTTACCGGCGCAGGGCTTCGCCTAAGCACTATGACGATATAACCGAGGTGGAACACTATGGAGGGGGGCACCGCACACGGTTAAAGATCAACTTGTCTGTCTATGGGGTGCCCCCTCCCCTGTATATAAAGGAGGAGAGGAGGGGGCCAGCCGACCTCAAGGGGCGCGCCCAAGGGGGGCAATCCTACTCCAAGTAGGAGTTGGATCCCTCCTTTCCTAGTCCAACTAGGAGAAAAAGGAAGGAGAGGGGAAAGAGAAGGAAGGAGGGGGCGCCGCCCCTCCCCCTATTCCAATTCAGACCAAGCCCATGGGGGGGGGCAGCCCTTGGCTGCCCCTCTCTCTCTCCGCTAGGCCCAATAAGGCCCATTACTTCTCCAGTGGTTCTGATAACTCTTTCGGCACTCCGATATTTATCCGGTGACCCCCGGAACTCATTCAGTGTCCGAATAACGTCGTCCATTATATCAATCTGTATGTCTCAACCATTTCGAGACTCCTCGTCATGTCCATGATCTCATCCGGGACTCCGAACAACCTTCGGTACATCAAATGACATAAACTCATAATACCAATCGTCATCGAACGTTAAGCGTGCGGACCCTATGGGTTCCAGAACTATGTAGACATGACCGAGACTCGTCTCCAGTCAATAAACAATAGCAGAACCTGGATGCTGATATTGGTTCCTACATATTCTACGAAGATCTTTATCGGTCAAACCGCATAACAACATACGTTGTTCCCTTTGTCATCGATATGTTACTTGCTCGAGATTCGATCGTCGGTACCATCATACCTAGTTGAATCTCGTTATCGGCAAGTCTCTTCACTCGTTCCGTAATACTTCATCCCGCAACTAAATCATTAGTTATAATGCTTGCAAGGCTTATAGTGATGAGTATTACCGAGAGGGCCCAGAGATACCTCTCGAAACACGGAGTGACAAATCCTAATATCGATCTATGCCAACCCAACAAACACCTTCGGATACACCTGTAGAGCACCTTTATAATCACCCTTTTACGTTGTGACGTTTGGTAGCACACAAAGTGTTCCTCCGGTATTCGAGAGTTGCATAATCTCATAGTCTGAGGAACTTGTATAAGTCATGAAGAAAGCAGTAGCAATAAAATTGTAACGATCATAATACTAAGGTAACGGATGGGTCATGTCCATCACATCATTCTCCTAATGATGTGGTCCCGTTCATCAAATGACAACACATGTCTATGGTTAAGAAACATAAACATCTTTTATTAACGAGCTAGTCAAGTAGATTCATACTAGGGACAATATGTTTTGTCTATGTATTCACACATTTACTAAGTTTCCAGTTAATACAATTCTAGCATGAATAATAAACATTCATCATGAAATAAGGAAATAAATAATAACTTTATTATTGCCTCTAGGGCATATTTCCTTCAGTGTCCCACTTGCACTAGAGTCAATAATCTACATTACATAGTAATGATTCTAACACCCGTGAAGCTTTGGTGCTGATCATGTTTTGCTCGTGGAAGAGGTTTAGTCAACAGGTCTGCAACATTCAGATCCATATGTATCTTGCAAATCTCTATGTCCCCCTCCGACCTTGATGACGGATGGAATTGAAGCATCTCTTGATGTGCTTAGTTCTCTTATGAAATCTGGATTCCTTTGCCAAGGCAATTGCACCAGTATTGTCACAAAAGATTTTTAATGGACCCGATGCACTAGGTATGACACCTAGATCGGATATGAACTCCTTCATTTGCTGCTTCCGAAGCAGCAATGTTCTCCGCTACACACATAGATCCTGCCACGACGCTCTGCTTGGAACTGCAGCAACTTACAGCTCCTCCATTCAATAAAAATACCTATCCGGTTTGCGACTTAGAGTCATCCGGATTAGTGTCAAAGCATGCATCAATGTAACCATTTATGATGAGCTCTTTTTCACCTCCATAAACGAGAAAAATATTCTTAGTCCTTTTTTAGGTATTTCAGGATGTTCTTGACCGCTGTCCAGTGCTCCACTCCGGGATTACTTTGGTACCTCCCTGCTATGCTTATAGCAAGGCACACATCAGGTCTGGTAAACAACATTGCATACATGATAAATCCTATGGCTGAAGTATAGGGAATGACTTCCATTTTTTATCTATCTTCTGCAGTGGTCAGGCATTGAGTATGACTCAACTTCACACCTTATAACACAGGCAAGAATGCTTTCTTTGACTGATCCATTTTGAACTTATTCAAAAACTTTATCAAGGTATGTGCTATGTGAAAGTCCAATTAAGCGTCTTGATCTATCTCTATAGATCTTGATGCCCAATATGTAAGCAACTTCACCGAGGTCTTTCATGGAAAAACTCTTATTCAGGTATCCCTTTTATGCTATCCAGAAATTCTATATCATTTCCACTCAAGAATATGTCATCCACATATGATATTAGAAATGCTACAGAGCTCCCACTCACTTTCTTGTAAATGCAGGCTTCTCCAAAAGTCTGTATAAAACCATATGCTTTGATCACACTATCAAAGCGTTTATTCCAACTCAGAGAGGCTTGCACCAGTCCATAAATGGATCGCAGGAGCTTGCACACTTTGTTAGCACCCTTTGGATCGACAAAACCTTCTGGTTGCATCATGTACAACTCTTCTTCCATAAATCCATTTAGGAATGCAGTTTTGACATCCATCTGCCAAATTTCATAATCATAAAATGCGGCAATTGCTAACATGATTCAGATGGACTTAAGCATCACTACGGTGAGAAAGTATCATCGTAGTAACCCCCTTGAACTTGTCGAAAACCTTTCACAACAAGTCGAGCTTTGTAAACAGTAACATTACCATTTGTGTCGGTCTTCTTCTAAAAGATCCATTTATTTTCTACGGTTTGCCGATCATCGGGCAAGTCCACCAAAGTCCACACTTTGTTCTAATACATGGATCCCATCTCAGATTTCATGGCCTCAAGCCATTTCATGGAATCTAGGCTCATCATCGCTTCCTCATAGTTCATAGGTTCACCATGGTCTAGTAACATGACTTCCAGAACAGGATTACCATACCACTCTGGTGCGGATCTTACTCTGGAAGACCTACGAGGTTTGGTAGTAACTTGACCCTGAAGTTTCATGATCATCATCATTAACTTCCTCACTAATTGGTGTAGGAATCACTGGAACTTATTTATGTGATGAACTACTTTCCAATAAAGGAGAAGGTACAATTACCTCAACAATTTCTACTTTCCTACCACTCACTTCTTTCGAGAGAAATTCCTTCTCAAGAAAGGATCCATTCTTAGCAACAAAGATTTTGCCTTCAGATCTGTGATAGAAGGTGTACCCAACAGTTTCCTTTGGGTATCCTATGAAGACACACTTTTCCGATTTGGGTTCGAGCTTATCAGGTTGAAGCTTTTTTGCATAAGCATCACAGCCCCAAACTTTAAAAAACGACAACTTTGGTTTCTTACCAAACCACAGTTCATAAGGCGTCGTCTCAACAGATTTTGATGGTGCCCTATTTAAAGTGAATGCAGCTGTCTCTCAAGCATAACCCCAAAACGATAGCGGTAAATCAATAAGAGACATCATAGGTCGCACCATATCCAATGAAGTGCGGTTACGACGATCGGACACACCATTTTGCTGTGGTGTTCCAGGTGGCGTTAGTTGTGAAACTATCCCATGTTGTTTCAAATGAAGACCAAACTCATAACTCAAATATTCTCCTCCATGATCAGATCGTAGAAACTTTATTTTGTTGTTACATAACCGGCTAGATATCGATCTCTTCATGGCGGCTTGCATAACCGGCTGTAGCTAGTCATATATCATTAGGCCCCTTTTAAGCTGCCATTCTGAATATGTGTTGTAGTGCTTCTTGCTCCGGCTTAACTTAAACCAGCAAACTTGTTCTTTTTATTTTTAGGCTTCTTACTTCACAATGGCCACGAAGACAGCCACTTCCTGTAACTGGGTTCCCTCCATTGTCACTGAGAACACACTCCAGCACTTTGTGAAAACTGGCTATTTGCTAGAGAAGACTGTCATGCATTATCGCGCCCCCAAGCCGGAAAAGGAGAAACCTCAGCCGAAGGATGATGAAGTCATTGTCTTTACCGATCACATGAACCGGGGCTTCTCACCGCCCGGCTCTAAATTTTTCTGAGGCGTTCTACACTTTTTTGACCTTCATCCTCAAGACATCGGACCCAATTCCGTGTCAAACATATGCAATTTTCAATTTTTCTGCGAGGTGTACCTTCAAGAGGAGCCCAGTGTGGAACTGTTCAGGGAATACTGTTCTGGAAAATCTCAATTCAGCGAAGGAGAGATGCTATCTTCCCCTATGCTCGTCTGCCGAGTCATCCCAAGGATTGGAATCAGACATGGTTCTATTGCAAGGACACTTCTCCGGCTGACGAGAACCGATTCCCAGGCTTCCGTGCCTTGCGTCTTGACTCAAAACATCCTCTTCCTGATAAGCTGACCGCTGCTGAACATAAAAAACTCGCCCCCACCATCGCCAAGCTCAAGGCTCTGTTGGGAAACGGCTTAACTGGCATCGATTTGGTTTGATGCTGGGTTGCTTGGCGGACCATACCATTGAGTCGCCAATCCGGCTTAATGTGTACTTACACGGGCAGCAAAAAGGATCTACCGTGCCATAGCTCCATGCGTTTAACTAAC
The DNA here is from genome assembly GCA_021437245.1 of Aegilops speltoides. Taxonomy (NCBI): domain Eukaryota; kingdom Viridiplantae; phylum Streptophyta; class Magnoliopsida; order Poales; family Poaceae; genus Aegilops; species Aegilops speltoides. Next base: position 104,049 of record JAHHZJ010000878.1, read on the forward strand.
GACGCCAGCAATGAAATGACGAAGCCTCTTCTGAACAAAGACCCGGCAGATTGCAGCAAAGTGGGCTTGAACCCTTTCTGTACATCTAACCCGACACCCAAGGTAAGTCTTTAAATAACTTACTTTACCTTCATCCCTAAATACTTTGTTTAACTCAACTTTGATGACTTTCACAGGCTGATGATGACTTTTGAAGAAGGAATATGACCATGAAGCTGCCAAAAGGGCCATGAAAGCCAAGAAAGCCGCCAAGAGAACCGCCAAGAAGGGAAAGAAATCCAGTACTTCCAAGCTGTTTGAACTGGACGACAGCTCTGAGTTAGAGGTAGCACTTGATTCCCTTGGCTCCTTTTTCAACCATCTTGTTGACATTGATTATCATCAGGATGACACGGGGACCGGTCAAGCAATCGAGTAGGAGGTAACCCAGATAGAAAATAGATTATCATTTCCTCCGACTCCGAGCCCTTGCCAAGACAGAAAATTCAAAGAGTAACCCATAAAGTAAGATTTTCACACCCCTTAGCTCATCTGGATCCTCACTTTCTTTTGAAGCAACAACAGCACAAAAGCCGGCAACAGACTCGGACTAGCAGAGGCGAAGAATTATCTTCCGGCTTACCGAACACTCCAAAGAAGCGTCGAAACAAGGTCATCCCTAATTTAAACTCTTTTCATCCTTTTGCGGGTCTCATCCGCCAACCACTTAATTCTTCCGACTCAAATTATCAGGAGACATATCTTTCCTCTTCCGGTGATTCATCTGAGTCTCATCTGTCGGCTTTCAAGACTGCTCCCTTGTAATAACAATTACTTATCATTTTCTCATTACGCTTCTTTATACTTATACTGATGTCTCATGACTCATGCAGTGGAAAAGCCAACCCTAACAAGAAGACAAAGGTGACTAAGTCGGCCGAAGACCCGAAAGTCAATGAACCAGAGCAACAAATCCCAGCGCCTGAGACCTCCGCACCTCAACCGTCAGAACCGGTTCTTGACATTCCACCAGTGACTCCTGACCCTTCTATCGATCAAGCAAATGATGACCCTTTGAACACTGAAGCATCAAGCCCAGTTAAAACGGCTGGGACACATGATGATGATGTGGTGATTACCAACACCACCTTTAGAGAGCCGGGGAGGCCTACTGTCTTGCCCAAGCACTCTGCCAAGGAAGAATACATTGAACGGCGAAAGGTGAGATTTGATGTTGCCAACTACTCCCAATTGAGCATTGGTGAGGTATATTCTGGCTATCTCAGTCAAGTACACAACAGCCGTGAACTTGAAGTTGACATGGTGAAGCAGATGCACCAAAAAATTGAGGTATGAGCTCCTTCTTTATTGAGTTATGCACATCCTGTCAGCCCCCAAGTCTACTGTTTATGATGTAATTGAATATGTTGTAGACTTAGCTTAACCATGAGTATAAACAATACCCATTGATAGAAGCCTTCACAATCTGGCTAACATCATCCGGGTTAAAACTGATCTGTAATGACTTAGCACTGAACTCGTAGCCCCCAAGGGCCGGTTTAATTAGCATGAATGAACCGGTCCTTCGTATCCTTATGTAGAGCAAAACTTACTTGTGTAGCCTCATGAGCCGGCTATGACCGTTTGTGGCACAACCGGGTCACCATAAAGTAGTAAAAGGACAAGTAATATGCATTAACCCCAAGTGCCAAGTACTCTTGCTTGCAAAGTGCTTGGGACTTATTCACAGAAGCCGTTTGTATGAGTAATTTTTTCGCCAGGCATTAACCCCCAAGTGACAAGTGTTGTTGCTTGCAAAATGCTTGGGACTTCATGTTTGTAATCCAAATCTGAATCATGATTTTGAAACGATATATGTGCAGGCCACCACTGCTCAACTTGAATCACAATTAACTGATGTGAAAGGTCGGCTGGAGCAGCAAGAATCATAGACCCGGAAGGCCGACTCAAAGTTCCAGTTTAGAGTGGCTGAAATGGAGAAACTGAAAACCAGTTTTGAAGTTGAAAGAAATGCTTGGGCTTAAGGGAAGACTGCCTTGACACAGCGGGCTGAGAATGCGGAGGCGGCCCTTCTGGAGGCGACCACCGAACTTACCGGCTTAAAATGCCATGTGTCTCAGATGGTTTCTGCTATCTTTGGTAAGTCGCCTCGCTAGTATCAATTTTGGATTTCTTCCTTGATGACATAAACCTCCTATAACCCATCCATGACTATTATTCAGGTCCTAGGAGCACCAATCTTAACCAAGATATGCTTGTGAAGCTGAAGGCCATTTATACACTTGTTGACCAGCTCTATAATGGGACTCAGCACGCACTGGCCACAATTTCGATGGCTAATCAAGCACCTACTCTCTTGGTTGAGGTATTGAGGAAGCTTTCTGTTCTGCCTAAGAGGTTTAATGAGATGAAATGATCATCCGTGAGAGCTGGCGTTGTAACAGCCTTGAGCCGGGCCAAAGCATGGCTACTAGAGCTAGACCCGGCCGATATCAACCAGGTATCCAAGCTTAAAAGAGAATGGCACTCCTTTTGATAAGAAGGACTTCGCCGCCTGCATGAAGGAAATACGTCCCCTTGCTAGCCTGATTTCCAATGAATCAGATCTTTCAAGATATCAACCGGCTTATGACATGGAAAATCAGAAGCTGCCGATGTCGGCTTATAAAGTGATGGATCTAATTCCTCCAATCCGTAAGCACACTTTTGCTCCTGAAGTTGACCCGTCCGAGCTTATTGATGATGAAGCTGAATTCCAAGCCTTGAATGGCATTGACTGATCATCACCAACCTTCCAGGAAGCAAAGCAGGACGAAGAAGTGGAGAAGGATGATCCAGAAGCTTCAGGCCATCAGAGCCAAGAAGATTGATCCGTTGGGCGGTTCATATACTTGACCTTCTGAAAAACACTTAATAATTTGGGCTCCTTGAGTCATTTAATAGGCTAGCAAAAACTTTGCTCTGTCGTGCCATCGTGCACGTTTATGTTGTGTTCAATGCTGTTTGAGCCGCCACTTGACAATTATCCTTTTATCATGACGTTGATGTGTGCACATGAAACTTAGAATTATCCTGCACATAAATAGATCACAAGAACCCTTGGCGGTTTACCGCAGGGAGGGTCATAATACCTCATATACAACCATAGATGTTTAAAACAATTTATAGATAGGGCTGGTTTAGTCAGAATTATACATAATCATAATAACAATATCATACGTGTAATATTGAATCGTACTACCGGCTTATGATACCTTTGAAGTAAGGGCGATAACCCAAAACTTAGAAGCCAATACTTCCAAGTACTTGATATCATCATGTATGGGTGACTTGTCACCTCACACCAGGCCGGGTTAACAGAGACCACAGGTATGCTTCAAATATTAGCTGTGAGAATTAAGGCTACATGGCGTGAATCACTTTAAACCATAATTAAGGTGAGATAGTATCAAGAAGAACCAAAAAAATGTTTCAAAAAATCAAGCCAAATGAGAAAAAACGAGGCTATGCTTCGAATACGAGCAGGAAGCCGGGCCAAAAGGGTTAATAGCTATGCTTCGAATACGAGCAGGAAGCTCCCAAGTGGTTTGTGGCCTTGGGCCGATCAAGAGGGTAATGACAGCTATCATTCAAACACGACCAGGAAGCCCCCTAGTGACCGTAAGGTGTTGGCATTGCGCTGATCAAGAGGGTACTGACAGCTATGTTCTCTTTGGTGAATACACCTATGTTTGAACAGGAAGCCCCCAAATGGCCATAAATTTTGGCGTTGCGCCAATCAAGAGGTTACCAACAACTATGTTCTCTTTGGTGAATACACCTATGTTTGAACAAGAAGCCCCCAAATGACCATTAGTTTTGGCATTGCGCCGATCAAGAGGGTACCGACAGCTATGTTCTCTTTGGTGAATACACCTATGTTTGAACAGGAAGCCCCCAAATTACCATGAAATTATGATGAAAAAGACTCATTATTCATGGAAATGAAACGACAAAGGCCCTGCTTTGTCAGGGATACCGGCTTTATTACAAACATCATAATATATACATTGTCAAAGTATGTACATCATAAGACCCGGTGGCTCAAGTGTAGTAAGGGCGAAGATGAGCAATATTCCATGGCTGCCGGGTCTCCTCCTCCAACTGACATGATTCCTTGTGGTCTCGAACATCGATGAGATAGTATGACCCATTGTTCAAATTTTTGCTGACCACAAAGGGTCCTTCCCAAGGTGGGGATAGCTTGTGCATGTCATTTTGATCCTGGATGAGCCGGAGCACCAAGTCACCTTCTTGAAAGGTTCTGGTCTTAACCCGACGGCTGTGATAATGGCGTAAATCTTGCTGGTAAATCGCCGAACGAGCCGCCGCAAGATCACGCTCCTCATCTAACAGGTCAAGTGCATCCTGACGTGCTCTTTCATTTTCAGCCTCAACATAAGCCGCCACGCGGGGTGAGTCGTGACGGATGTCACTAGGGAGAACTGCCTCTGCTCCGTAAACCATGAAGAAAGGCGTGTAACCCATAGATCGGTTGTGGGTAGTATTGATACTCCATAGCATTGAAGGTAACTCTTCCACCCAACAACCCGGCGTTCGCTGTAAAAGGAACCATAAGCCGGGGCTTGATGCCTCTCAAAATTTCTTGATTGGTTCTTTCGGCTTGACCTTTGGATTGAGGGTGAGCCACTGACGACACACCAAGTCAAATATGCTCACATTGACAAAACTCTTTCATAGCACCCTTGGACAGATTAGTGCCATTATCAGTTATAATGCTGTGGGGGAAAACCAAAGCGAAAAATCACCTTTTTGATGAATTGAACCGCCGTTGCCACGTCACATTTACTGACTGGCTCTGCTTCAACCCACTTTGTGAATTTGTCAACCGCCACCAAAAGGTGGGTCTTTTTGTCTTTGGACCTTTTAAAAGGCCCAACCATATCAAGCCCCCAGACTGCAACTGTCCAAGTAATTGGAATCATCCTCAATTCTTGACCCGACACGTGAGCTCGCCGTGCAAATTTCTGACAACCATCACATTTACTGACCAAATCCTCTGCATCAGCATGAGCCATGAGCCAATAAAATCCATGACGAAAGGCTTTAGCCACAAGAGATTTAGAGCCAGCATGATGACCACAATCTCCTTCATGAATCTCATGAAGAATCTCACAGCCCTCCTCAGGAAAGACGCAACGCTGAAACGCCCAAGTGACATTACGATGGTGTAACTCGCCATTGGAAATTGTCATTGACTTAGACCGCCGGGTTATCTACTTGGCCAAAGTTTTATCCTCAGGTAACTCGCCCTGGTCATATAAGCCAAATATGGAACTATCCAATCAGGGATAGCGTGAAGAGCCGCCACCAATTATGCCTCCGGGTCAGGAATAGCCAGATCTTCCTCTGTAGGCAATTTGACAGACGGGTTATGCAGAATATCCAAGAAAGTGTTAGGTGGCCCCGGCTTACGTTGAGACCCCAAACGGCTTAAGGCATCAACCGCCTCATTTTTCCTGCGATCAACGTGTTCCACTTGATAACCTTTGAAGTGCCCAGCAATAGCGTCAACTTCGCGGGGATAAGCCTGTTGGGGAACGTTGCAGAAAATTAAAATTTTTCCTACGGTTTCACCAAGATCCATCTATGAGTTCATCTAAGCAACGAGTCAAGGGAGTGAGTTTGCATCTACATACCACTTGTAGATCACGTGCGGAAGCTTGCAAGAGGATGGTGATGATGGAGTCGTACTCGACGTGATTCGGATCACCGATGTCCAAGTGCTGAACGGACAGCACCTCCGCGTTCAACACACGTACGGGACGGGAGATGTCTCCTCCTTCTTGATCCAGCAAGGGGGAAGGAGAGGTTGAGGAAGATCGCTCTAACGGCAGCATGACGGCGTGGTGGTGTTGGTGCAACAGTACTCCGACAGGGCTTCTCAAGCACGTAACGGAGGAGGAGATGTGTTGGGGAGGGGAGGGGCTGCGTCTGGAGGTGTGTCCAGAAGCCCTCCCCTCACCCCTCTATTTATAGGGCAAGGGGCAAGGGGGGCCGACCCCTCTAGATGGGATCTAGAGGGGCGCGCAGGAGGAGGCTTGCCCCCAAGGGGGCGCCCCTCAGGGCTTCCCCAACCCTAGGCGCATGGGCCCAAGGTGGGGCGCGCCCAGCCTCCAGGCTGGCTCCTCCCTTTATGCCCATGTGGCCCTCCGGGAGGTGGCCCCCCGGTGGACCTCGAACCCCTCCGGTGGTCCCAGACATTACCGATAGACCCCAAACTTTCGGTGTCCGTATGACAACTTCCCATATATAAAACTTCACCTCCGGACCATTAGGAACTCCTCGTGACGTCCGGGATCTCATCCGGACTCAACAACATTCGGTAGTCACATACTAGTCTTCCTAATAACCCTAGCGCCACCGAACCTTATGTGAAGACCCTACGGGTTCGGAGACATGCGAACATGACCGAGACCACTCTCCGGTCAATAACCAACAGCGGGTCTGGATACCCATGTTGGCTCCTACATGCTCCTCGATGATTTCATCGGTTGAACCACGATGTCGAGGATTCGATCTAATCCGTATACAATTCCCTTTGTCAATCGATGCGTTACTTGCCCGAGACTCGATCGTCGGTATCCCAATACCTTGTTCAGTCTCGTTATCGCAAGTAACTTTACTCGCATCAGTAATGCATGATCCCGTACAACACCTTGGTCACCTTGAGCTCATTATGATGATGCATTACCGAGTGGGCCCAGAGATACCTCTCCGTCATACGGAGCGACAAATCCAGATCTCGATCCGTGTCAACCCAACAGACACTTTCGGAGATACCGTAGTGCACCTTTATCGTCACCCGCCACGCTCGACGCTTGATACACCCAAAGCACTCCTACGGTATCCGGGAGTTACACGATCTCATGGTCGAAGGAAGAGATACTTGACATTGGAAAAGCTCTAGCAAACGAACTACACGATCTTTATGCTATGCTTAGGATTGTCTTGTCCATCACATCATTCTCCTAATGATGTGATCCGTTATCAACGACATCCAATGTCCATAGCCAGGAAACCATGACTATCTGTTGATCTCAACGAGCTAGTCAACTAGAGGCTCACTAGGGACATATTGTGGTCTATGTATTCACACGTGTATTACGATTTCCGGATACAGTTATAGCATGAATAAAAGACAATTATCATGAACAATGAAATATAATAATACTTTTATTATTGCCTCTAGGGCATATTTCCAACAGTCTCCCACTTGCACTAGAGTCACCAATCTAGTTACATTGTGATGAATCGAACACCCATAGAGTTCTGGTGTTGTTCATGTTTTGCTCGCGAGAGAGGTTTAGTCAACGGATCTGCGACATTCAGATCCGTATGTACTTTGCAAATTTCTATGTCTCCATCTTGAACATTTTCACGGATGGAGTTGAAACGACGCTTGATGTGCCTGGTCTTCTTGTGAAACCTGGGCTCCTTGGCAAGGGCAATAGCTCCAGTGTTGTCACAGAAGAGTTTGATCGGCCCCGACGCATTGGGTATGACTCCTAGGTCGGTGATGAACTCCTTCACCCAAATCGCTTCATGCGCTGCCTCTGAGGCTGCCATGTACTCCGCTTCCCACGTAGATCCCGCCACGACGCTCTTCTTGCACCTGCACCAGCCATCGCTCCACCATTCAACATATACACGTATCCGGTTTGTGACTTAGAGTCATCCAGATCTGAGTCGAAGCTAGCGCCGACGTAACCCTTACTGACGAGCTCTTCGTCTCCTCCATAAACGAGAAACATGTCCTTTGTCCTTTTCGTGTACTTCAGGATATTATTGATCGCTGTCGGTGTTCCTTGCGGGATTACTTTGGTATCTTGCTACCAAACTTACGGCAAGGTTTACATCAGTCCGTACACAGATGGCATACATAATAGATCCTATGGTCAAGCATAGGGATGACACTCATCTCTTCTTTATCTTTTGCCATGGTGGGTGATCGAGCCGAGCTCAATCTCACACCTTGTAACATAGGCAAGAACCCTTTCTTGGACTGATCCATTTTGAACCTTTTCAAAATCTTATCAAGGTATGTGCTTTGTGAAAGACCTATGAGGCGTCTCGATCTATCTCTATAGATCTTGATGCCTAATATATAAGCAGCTTCTCCAAGGTTCTTCATTGAAAAACACTTATTCAAGTAGGCCTTAATGCTGTCCAGAAGTTCTATATTATTTCCCATCAAGAGTATGTCATCTACATATAATATGAGAAATGCTACAGAGCTCCCACTCACTTTCTTGTAAACGCAGGCTTCTCCATAAGTCTGCATAAATCCAAACGCTTTGATCATCTCATCAAAGCGAATGTTCCAACTCCGAGATGCTTGCACCAGCCCATAAATGGATCGCTAGAGCTTGCATACTTTGTTAGCATTCTTAGGATCGACAATACCTTCCGGCTGCATCATATACATCTCTTCCTTAAGATGTCCGTTAAGGAATGCCGTTTTGACGTCCATCTGCCATATCTCATAATCATAGTATGCGGCAATTGCTAACATGATTCGGACGGACTTCAGCTTCGCTACGGGAGAGAATGTCTCGTCGTAGTCAATCCCTTGAACTTGTCGATAACACTTAGCGACAAGTCGAGCCTTATAAATGGTAACATTACCATCCGCGTCCGTCTTCTTCTTAAAAATCCATTTGTTTTCAATTGCTCGCCGATCAACGGGCAAGTCTGTCAAAGTCCATACTTTGTTTTCATACATGGATTCTATCTCGGATTTCATGGCTTCAAGCCATTTGTTGGAATCTGGGCCCGCCATCGCTTCTTCATAGTTTGAAGGTTCTCCGTTGTCTAACAACATGATTTCCTGGACAGGGTTGTCGTACCACTCTGGTGCGGTATGTGTCCTTGTGGACCTACAAAGTTCAGTAGCAACTTGATCCGAAGTACCTTGATCATCATCATTGTTTTCCTCTTCGGTTGGTGTGGGCATCACATGAACATTTTCCTGAGCTGCACCACTTTCCCGTTCGAGAGGTAGTACTTCATCGAGTTCTACTTTCCTCCCACTTACTTCTTTCGAGAGAAACTCTTTTTCCAGAAAGCATCCGTTCTTGGCAACAAAGATTTTGCCCTCGGATCTTAAGTAGAAGGTATACCCGATAGCTTCCTTTGGGTATCCTATGAAGACACATTTTTCCGACTTGGGTTCGAGCTTTTCAGGTTGAAGTTTCTTGACATAAGCATCGCATCCCCAAACTTTTAGAAACGACAGCTTAGGTTTCTTCCCAAACCATAATTCATATGGTGTCGTCTCAACGGATTTAGACGGTGCCCTATTTAAAGTGAATGTAGCTGTCTCTAGAGCGTATCCCCAAAATGATAGCGTAAATCGGTAAGAGACATCATAGACCGCACCATATCCAATAGAGTGCGACATAACGCTCGGACACACCGTTTACCGAGGTGTTCCAGCGGCGTGAGTTGTGAAACGATTCCACATTTCCTTAAGTGTGTGCCAAATTCGTGACTTAAATATTCTCCTCCACGATCGATCGAAGGAACTTTATCTTTCGGTCACGTTGATTCTCTACCTCATTCTGAAATTCCTTGAACTTTTCAAGGTCTCGGACTTGTGTTTCATTAAGTAGATATACCCATAACTACTCAAGTCATCGGTGAGAGTGAGAACATAACGATATCCTCCATGAGCCTCAACGCCATTGGACCGCACACATCAAGGTATGTATGATTTCCAACAAGTTGGTTGCTCGCCCATTGTTCCGAGAACGGAGTCTTGGTCATTTTGCGCATGAGGCATGGTTCGCATGTGTCAAACGATTCATAATCAAGAGACTCTAAAAGTCCATCAGCATGGAGCTTCTTCATGCGCTTGACACCAATGTGACCAAGGCGGCAGTGCCACAAGTATGTGGGACTATCATTATCAACTTTACTTCTTTTGGCATCCACACTATGAACATGTGTAACACTACGCTCGAGATTCGTTAAGAATAAACCATCGACCATCGGAGCATGACCATAAAACATATCTCTCATATAAATCGAACAACCATTATTCTCAGACTTAAATGAGTAGCCATCTCGTATTAAACGAGATCCAGATACAATGTTCATGCTCAAACTTGGCACAAAATAACAATTATTAAGGTTCAAAACTAATCCCGTGGGTAAATGTAGAAGCAGCGTGCCGACGGCGATCACATCGACTCTGGAACCATCCCCGATGCGCATCGTCACCTCGTCCTTCGCCAGTCTCCGTTTATTCCGCAGCTCCTGCTGTGAGTTACAAATATGAGCAACGGCACCGGTATCAAATACCGAGGAGTTACTACGAGTACTGGTAAGGTACACATCAATTACATGTATATCAAATATACCTTTGGTGTTGGGGCAGTTCCGCTTCCAGTGACCCTTCCCCTTGTAATAAAAGCATTCAGTCTCAGGCTTGGGTCCATTCTTTGACTTCTTCCCGGTAACTGGCTTACCGGGCACGCCAACATCCTTGCCGTCCTTGTTGAAGTTCTTCTTGCCCTTGCCCTTCTTGAACTTAGTGGTCTTATTTACCATCAACACTTGATGTTCTTTCTTGATTTCAGCCTCTGCTGACTTCAAAGATCGAGAACACTTCAGAATGGTCTTCACCATCCCCTCGCATGTTGTAGTTCATCACAAAGCTCTTGTAGCTTGGTGGGAGCGATCGAGGATTTTGTCAATGACCGCCTCATCCGGGAGGTTAATGTTCATTTGGGTCATACGGTTGTGCAACCTGGACATCTTCGGATGTGCTCACTTGTGTAACTGTTTTCCTCCATCTTACAACTGTAGAACTTGTCGAGACATCATATCTCTCGACCCGGGCATGAGCTTGGAAAACTAGTTTCAGCTCTTCGAACATCTCATATGCTCCGTGATGCTCAAAACGCTTTTGGAGCCCCGGTTCTAAGCTGTAAAGCATGCCGCATTGAACGAGGGAGTAATCATCAGCACGAGTTTGCCAAGCATTCATAATGTCTTGGTTCTCGGGACGGAGCGCCACCTAGCGGTCCTTCTAGGACATATTGCTTCTGGCAGCTATGAGGATGATCCTAGGTTCCGGACCCAGTCCGTATAGTTGCTGCCATCATCTTTCAGCTTGGTTTTCTCTAGGAACACGTTGAAGTTCATGTTGACATTAGCGTTGGCCATTTGATCTACAAGACACATTTGCAAAGGTTTTAGACTAAGTTCATGATAATTAAGTTCTAATCAAATTATGAACTCCCACTCAGATTAGACATCCCTCTAGTCATCTAAGTGTTACACGATCCGAGTCGACTAGCCCGTGTCCGATCATCACGTGAGACGGACTAGTCATCGTCGGTGAATATCTTCATGTTGATCGTATCTTCCATACGACTCATGTTCGACCTTTCGGTCTCTGTGTTCCGAGGCCATGTCTGCACATGCTAGGCTCGTCAAGTTGACCCTAAGTGTTTTTGCTGTGTAAAACTGTCTTACACCCGTTGTATGTGAACGTAAGGATCTATCACACCCGATCATCACGTGGTGCTTCGAAACGACGAACTATAGCAACGGTGCACAGTTAGGGGAGAACACTTCTTGAAATTTGTAAGGGATCATCTTATTTAGTACCATCGTCCTAAGTAAACAAGATGCATAAACATAATAAACATCACATGCAATTATATAGTTGTGACATGATATGGCCAATACCATATAGCTCCATTGATCTCCATCTTCGGGGCTCCATGATCATCTTGTCACCGGCTTGACACCATGATCTCCATCATCATGATCTCCATCATCGTGTCTTCTTGAAGTTGTCACGCCAACGACTACTTCTACTTCTATGGCTAACGCGTTTAGCAATAAAGTAAAGTAGTTTACATGGCGTTCTTCAATGACACGCAGGTCATACAAAAAATAAAGACAACTCCTATGGCTCCTGCCGGTTGTCATACTCATCGACAAGCAAGTCGTGAATCCTATTACAAGAACATGATCTCATACATCACAATTCATCATTCATCACAACTTCTCGCCATATCACATCACATGATCAATCGCTGCAAAAACAAGTTAGACGTCCTCTAATTGTTGTTGCATCTTTTACGTGGCTGCGATTGGGTTCTAGCAAGAACGTTTTCTTACCTACGAATAACCACAACGTGATTTTGTCAACTTCTATTTACCCTTCATAAGGACCCTTTTCATCGAATCCGCTTCAACTAAAGTGGGAGAGACAGACACCCGCCAGCCACCTTATGCAACTAGTGCATGTCAATCGGTGGAACCGGACTCACGTAAGCGTACGTGTAAGGTTGGTCCGGGCCGCTTCATCCCACAATACCGCTGAAGCAAGAAAAGACTAGTAGTGGCAAGCAAGTTGACAAGATCCACGCCCACAACAAATTGTGTTCTACTCGTGCATTAGAGAACTACTCATAGACCTAGCTCTGATACCACTGTTGGGGAACGTTGCAGAAAATTAAAATTTTTCCTACGGTTTCACCAAGATCCATATATGAGTTCATCTAAGCAACGAGTCAAGGGAGTGAGTTTGCATCTACATACCACTTGTAGATCACGTGCGGAAGCTTGCAAGAGGATGGTGATGATGGAGTCGTACTCAACGTGATTCGGATCACCGATGTCCAAGTGCTGAACGGACAGCACCTCCGCGTTCAACACACGTACGGGATGGGAGACGTCTCCTCCTGCTTGATCCAGCAAGGGGGAAGGAGAGGTTGAGGAAGATCGCTCCAACGGCAGCACGACGGCGTGGTGGTGTTGGTGCAGAAGATCTCGGCTGTGGCTTCGCAAGCACGAACGGAGGAGGAGATGTGTTGGGAGGGAGGGCTGCGCTGGAGGTGTGTCCAGCAGCCTCCCTCACCCCTCTATTTATAGGGAAGGGCAGGGGCCGACCCCTCTAGATGGGATCTAGAGGGGGGGCGGCGGCCAGGGAGGGGAGGCTTGCCCCCCAAGCAAGGGGGGCGCCCCCCTCAGGGTTTCCCCCAACCCTAGGCGCATGGGCCCAAGGTGGGGGCACGCCCAGCCCTCCAGGGGCTGGCTCCCTCCCCTTTGCGACCCATGTGGCCCTCCGGGAGGGGTGGCCCCTCCCGGTGGACCCCCGGAACCCCTCCGGTGGTCCCGGTACATTACCGATAGACCCCCGAAACATTCCAGTGTCCGTATGACAACTTCCCATATATAAAACTTCACCTCCGGACCATTCCGGAACTCCTCGTGACGTCCGGGATCTCATCCGGGACTCCGAACAACATTCGGTAGTCACATACTAGTCTTCCTAATAACCCTAGCGTCACCGAACCTTAAGTGTGAAGACCCTACGGGTTCGGGAGACATGTAGACATGACCGAGACCACTCTCCGGTCAATAACCAACAGCGGGGTCTGGATACCCATGTTGGATCCCACATGCTCCTCGATGATTTCATCGGTTGAACCACGATGTCGAGGATTCGATCAAATCCCGTATACAATTCCCTTTGTCAATCGGTACGTTACTTGCCCGAGACTCGATCGTCGGTATCCCAATCCTTGTTCAGTCTCGTTATCGCAAGTCACTTTACTCGCATCAGTAATGCATGATCCCGTACAACACCTTGGTCACCTTGAGCTAATTATGATGATGCATTACCGAGTGGGCCCAGAGATACCTCTCCGCCATCACGGAGCGACAAATCCGAGCCTCGATCCGTGTCAACCCAACCGACACTTTCGAGATACCGTAGTGCACCTTTATAGTCACCCGATTACGTTGTGACGTTTGATACACCCAAAGCACTCCTACGGTATCCGGGAGTTACACGATCTCATGGTCGAAGGAAGAGATACTTGACATTGGAAAAGCTCTAGCAAACGAACTACACGATTTTTATGCTATGCTTAGGATCTCTATCCAATGTCCATAGCCAGGAAACCGTGACTATCTGTTGATCTCAACGAGCTAGTCAACTAGAGGCTCACTAGGGACATATTGTGGTCTATGTATTCACGCGTGTATTACGATTTCTGGATAATACAGTTATAGCATGAATAAAAGACAATTATCATGAACAATGAAATATAATAATACTTTTATTATTGCCTCTAGGGCATATTTCCAACAAAGCCGCCATAAGTGGATCCTTAGAATCCCATGTGCCTGAAACTTGCTGAGCCACCAAGTCTGAGTCACCGAAACATCTCACCGGGCTTAAGTTCATCTCCTTAGCCATCCGAAGACCATGGAGCAAGGCTTCATACTCTCATTGACCTTTGTTGGTGCAGGAAACATCAACCTTAAAACATAACAAAACTTGTCACCTCGAGGGGAAGCTAAAACAACTCCAGCCCCTGAGCCTTCCAATTGCCTGGACCCATCAAAGTGACTAGTCCAATATGTGTTATCTAGCTTCTCTTCAGGCATCTGCAGCTCTGTCCAGTTATTGATGAAATCCACAAGTGCTTGAGATTTGATGGTAGTGCGAGGCATATTTTCAAACCATGAGGTCCAAGCTCAATGGCCCACTTGGCTATCCGCCCTCTGGCTTCTCTATTTTGAATAACTAGCAGAGTCACCCGCGCATTTGCGCGGCTAGAATGGTTGCATATTGTTATATTGTTTCTTTGTGTGAGCTGCAAGATCAACTGTTATTTCATTTAATTTGTTGCTACACCTTTTATTATCATCTAACTTACAATGTAATAACTATCATAATATTTATCATGTAAATCACCAGAGCCATAGAGTGAGTATCTGTAAGATAATTTTGTCTTAGACCTAAAAGGTGAGATGTCAGCAATGAGAATGCACAACAGCCAAAACACATTCAAAAGAGTATCCAATAGAGGATGTATAACTTTACCTAAAGAAAATATGTCTGGATGCATAAAGAGAAGTAAATTTGGATGTAACGAAACTTGGTCTGTTGTGTCAAACAAAACCTAATCAATTTTAATTTTGGCACATAAAGTGGAAAGCTGTTCAATTATTAATAAAGAAAACAATAGTGAAAAGAACTAATATTTAGTTTCGATAAAGTTTCAACCATGAGAGAATATATATATGCACTATGTTTTACATTTTTCTTGTAATTTTCATATATGATTCCAGGTTCTAAAATATCCCTGGATCAGAACGCCTAACTTTGGAACACAGATGGGCGCATCTGCGACTGTCCACACGGTTGGAAATAAACTAATTTATGGTTTATTTAACACACCCTCTGTTCATGAAGTATAAGATGTTTTGGCAATTCAATTTAAATTACCAAAATTTCTTATATTTAGAAACACATGTAGTAATGATCATGTTGATTTAACTCTGCATTGCAGCCAATATTGTGAACACTCACACATTCTGTCATCATCTTCCATATGCATGCATGTTTATGCAAAAATCAGTATAATTGGCAATACCCAAATCTGAAAACACACATCAATCTATGGAGGCATGAGATGTAGATGGTAGCTAGTTTAACAAATCTAAAAGCACACATTAATCTATGCATGGATGCATATGAGATGTAGATGGTAGCTAGTATAACAAAACCAACATGAGGTGATAGCTAGGCTAGAAGATGATAGAGCTGCCACCGGCTAGAAACTAAAAATAGACCTATATTCAAAGCTATGTTGTAGACCGACAGGATTAGGGGGACCTGGGGAGACTGGATGAGAGAGTACCTTAATACTCAGCCAGGAACATCACAATCACATAAGCAACCTCTCAACCTGCCAAGAAAATATCATTCTACGCCACCCCCGTCTTCTTTCACCCTTCTCCTCCTGAATCATCTCGACTCGTTCTAGAGTCTAGACCATCATCTTAAGCATGAGGCTGAGTACTTGCACCATGCAGTGCATCTGCATGAAGTCCAACTGCTCGTGGTAGGCGCACGTGATGCGGCCGGATGCCACCATGCTTCAGAGGTCCGACACATGAGGGGAGCTCATTCTCATAGAACTCGACCGTCGTCGCAGAAGTGGCCCATCGAGAACATCGTTCGTCTAGCTTGTGATGGATCTGGATCAGGACGTGGTCATGGGGGAGTCAGTTTGCGATCGACCAGGATGTGATTGCACATAGTAGCTTACGTAATTCGAGAAAGATAAAGCAAATCACATAAGAAACCTCTTAACCTGCCAAAAAATATCATTCTATGCCACCCCCTTCTTCTTTCACACTTCTCCCCCTGAATCATCTCGATTGGTTCTAGTAAAATAGAAACATGTCGGAATAGATGAATATACATATTAACTATCGATCCTTTCATCAGGAATTTGTTGAAAACTGTTCCAACATGAAATAAATCGGATCATTAATGGCTGGAGCCAAAATTATCTGTTCTTTTTGTCCACTCACCTCAAATCTAAATTTTCATACAATACATTGTGGTTCTATTATCTATCCATTTACTGAGTATTTCTAATATTTAGAACTGAATTCATATATAATATTTATAAATTTTACACATAGGTAACATAACAATATGTATATGCCATGTACTCTTCTCTACAATATTAAGTTTCTTGTTGCCTTGTTTCCCACCTCAATGGCAATATTTCGATCTAAATTTAGGAAACACGAACAACTGTCATGTGTCAATTGCTAAACTTTGTTTCTTCTCTCCCCTCTGTATCACCACTGTCGGTATCTATGAAACATTAATCTGTGAATCGACATAATTCCCATCAATGTAGTCCACGGCTACAGGCTCAACACAACATCATGTTCGACTTCTTGATTGCCACGTGCCAATGGAATTCTGGTGCACATGCCGGTAAAGTTATTTTTTAACTTAAAAAAAGCTTATATGTAATCAAATCTCTAAATTATAGCATCCTTCCTCCAACTAAATAGGGCGCACACACTTTTAAGATGTAACTGCCCATTAGTTAGACTAATACTACATAATATTCATATAACTTAAAATTTATACCATTAGACGAATTATATTGTATATTAGGTCACACGTAACATGCAGTTTATTTGCTAAATTCATGGTCAAGCTTGAATCTAAAGAACAATAGTGTCTTCTTTTTCATACTGGGAGGGAGTAACATCTAAACAGTTATACTCCAAATCCACTATCGGATGCTAATTTTCAGCCTGTGCGATGGTGGTTATTTTGACTTTATCCTGAATGATACTATTAAAAGAACGTATGCTCGCCACAAATCAGTTAGGCCATGGAAATAAATCTCCAATGTACATAGGGTAGTATCCCATAAAAAAGAAAAATCAATCAGGGTTTTTCAGGTAAAAAAACGATCAGGTTGTTTCATGTACATGTGCATGTGAATGATTGTATGTGCCTTCTACACATGCATGTGATGTACCATTTTTCATATCATACAATGTAGTTCTATTATTTATCCATTCATTGAGTGGTTCTAATACTACAACTAAATTCATATATAATATTTATAAATTTGATTGGATTTAATATAACATTTTTTATATGTTTCTACTATTACTTTTTAAAACAAAAAGCTAGTTTTCTCTAACAATATCATATATAGTACTCCCTCCGTCCAAAATAAATGTCATGGTTTTAGTTCTAATTTGATCTAAAACCACGACTTATTTTAGATAGGAAGGAGTACTATAAAACAAAATAGTAGTATTTGTTCATCTGGCAAGCGTCATTTATAGATTGGGCGGATCTGCTTGTGTCACGATTCTAATATTTTACCACCTCCCTTGTTTCTATTTGACCATAAGCTTTTTTGAATCACCGGACTATGAAACTGGCAAAAAATGTGGAAGTTCCTTCGAAAAAAAAGGCCGTGGAAGGTCCCTTACATAGCCTAGGAATAAAAAGAAGGCGTGGAAGGTCCCTTACGTAGCCTGGATGGCTATGAGTATTTTTTCTCCTCTTAACAGAATACAAATCGGACTTGATTAGCTGTCCGTGTAGATATATAGCAACCGTGAGGTTGGCTTCCAAACTTTATGTTGTCCTTCTCCTATACGTGGTTCTTGTTTTTTTTGCTCTGCTTCCATCGTAGGTAGTTGTACGTGACAGATTTAACATGAGCAACATAGTGCATGTCCAGAATATTTGTATGTAACGTAATATCGTTAAATCTCAGCCGTAAATATTAGTAATCAACGATGTATATTATTTTATCTTATGTGGAAGAACGTGGTGTCTTATTTGGCTTCTGTCTTAATTATATAATAGATAGATATCCCCTAAGGGAACAGAACTAACCACAGTGATGGGATGACCCAGAAAATATTGCTTAAGCTTCCGGTTGGCCATGAACACCCCATAAACGAGCTTCTGCCAATGTGGATATCTCTGTTTGGACTCAATAAGCACTTCACTGATATAGTAAACCGGCCGTTGAACCGGATATTCCTTGCCTGCTTCCTTTCATTCCACCACAATAGCTAAACTGACAACCCGGGAGTTAGCAGCCACATATAATAACAATGGCTCCTTATCAATGGGGGCAGCAAGGACTGGTGGCTCAGCTAGCTGTTTTTTCAAAGCTTCAAATGCGTCATTAGCAGCATCACTCAAGACGAAGTTATCTGTTTTCTTCATCATCTGGTACAGTGGTATGGCCTTCTCACCCAACCGGCTTATGAACCGGCTTAAGGCAGCAATACGACCTGCCAGACGCTGAACATCATTGATACACGCCGACTTTGCCAGGGAGGTAATGGCCTTGATCTTCTCCGGGTTAGCCTCAATGCTTCTGTTAGAAACCAGAAAACCCAAAAGCTTGCCTGTTGGCACACCAAAAGCGCACTTGGATGGGTTAAGCATCATCTTGTAGACCCGAAGATTGTTGAAGGTCTCCTTCAAATCATCTATTAAAGTTTCCTTCTCTCTGGATTTCACCATAATATCATCCACATAAGCATGAACATTGCGCCCAATCTGACTGTGAAGGCAATTCTGCACACATTGCTGGTAAGTCGCCTGGGCGCTCTTGAGCCCAAATGGCATAGACACAAAGCAGAAGGATCCAAACGGAGTAATAAAAGTTGTCTTCTCCTGGACCTTAACTGCCATCTTTGATCTGGTGATAACTAGAGTAATCATCCAAAAAACTCAAACGCTCACAACCCGCTGTAGCATCAATGATTTGATCAATACGAGGGAGAGCAAAAGGATCAGTTGGATAGTCCTTGTTTAAGTCCGTGTAGTCCACACATATACGCCAAGTTCCATTTTTCTTAAGCACCAGCACCGGATTAGCCAACCACTCAGGATGAAAGACTTCAACAATGAACCCAGCCGCCAAGAGCCGGCCCACTTCTTCACTAATGGCCTTCCGCTTCTCCTCATTGAAGCAACGAAGGAATTGCTTGATTGGCTTAAACTTCGGATCAATATTAAGAGTGTGCTCAGCGAGTTCCCTCGGTACACCCGGCATGTCAGAAGGTTTCCATGCAAAGATGTCCCGGTTCTCACGGATGAACTCGATGAGTGCGCTTTCCTATTTTGGGTCCAAGTTTGCACTGGTATTGAACTGTTTGGATGAATTGCCAGGAACAAAGTCAACTAGCACCAGATCATGCTCTGCAGTAGGCTTTTTGAAAGATGTCATATCAGCTGGATCAACAGTATCTTTGTAAAATTTCAACTCCTCTGTTGCATAGACAGACTCGGTATAAGCAGCATCACCTTCTTCACACTCCAGAGCTATCTTACAAC
This sequence comes from Aegilops speltoides, assembly GCA_021437245.1. Taxonomy (NCBI): domain Eukaryota; kingdom Viridiplantae; phylum Streptophyta; class Magnoliopsida; order Poales; family Poaceae; genus Aegilops; species Aegilops speltoides. The sequence continues at coordinate 123,778 of JAHHZJ010000878.1, forward strand.
TTCCATGCACTGTGATGGTCCCCTTGTAACCCGGCATCTTGAGCTGTAGATAAACATAACAAGGTTGTGCCATGAACTTGGCATAAGCCGGACGTCCAAACAGAGCGTGGTATGGGCTTCTGATCTTGACCACTTCAAAGGTTAACTTCTCAGCCCTGGAATCGTGCTCATCTCCAAAGGCCACTTCCAGCTTAATCTTGCCTACAGGGTACGCCGACTTACCAGGCACCACTCCATGGAAAACAGTATTGAATGTCTTAAGATTTTTATCGGTTAACCCCATGCGACGGAAACTATCATAATAAAGGATATTAATGATGCTACCTCCATCCATGAGTACCTTAGTAAATTTGTATCCACCAACTTGAGGCGCTACCACCAAAGCCAAGCGACCCGGATTATCAACCGGGGCGGCTGATCCACTCGACTCCATAGAATGGGTTGATCGGACCACCGTAAGTAATGGGGAACTGCCGGTTCAACGGCGTTCACAGCCCTTTTATGAAGCTTCTGATCCCACTTGCATAAACTGGTGGTGAAAATGTGATACTTCCCACTATTCAACTACTTCGGATGACTTTGATATCCAGACTGCTGCTGACCCCCTTGATCTGATTGTTTTTTTGACACCTGAAATAGTAGGAGAGGCTCCTACTGTATGTATTAAATTAAAGTATCAAAAAGTTCTTACAAATCCATAACCTCACATCCATGTCCATGGTAAAATAAAAGGTAAAATTAGGAGACCAAACGAAGGACTAGACTATGGGATAACAAAGGATTGGGCAAAAGAGGAAATAAATTGCCTGTGCTTCTCTTTGGCTCTATGTATGAGTAGATAAAAGTCCTCTTTGAATCTTCTTGCCCATGAGCCGATAGTGGGGTCTACCCTTCGGAAGTGCTTGTTATTTCTCTCTTTCCACAAACTCCAGGAGACATACAAAAAGATCTCCATAAACATTGGGTTGTTCCACACTGTTTTGGCTTCCTGGATCCAATTTAGACGATCTCCATTAGTTGTCCAGTGGATGTTCAATGTGTCCCAACAAGCCAAGCTAAAATGACAAGTAAAGATCATGTGTTTAATCGTTTCCTCCTCGGTGCTGCCACACAGGATGCAACCATGATTGTCTGCGATGTTATAGTGTCTTCTCTTAAGCATGTTTCTGGTGTTCAGACGTTCTGAGAGCAGTAACCAACCAAAAACCTTGATTTTCATTATGGCCAAAGATTTCCAGAGCCATTTGTAACTATTGTGTGCAGTGACCTCCCGAAAATAAAATTTGTAGTATCTTTTGGCAGTGTATATCTTAGAGCCCCACTCGATCTAATTATTAATTGTAACTACCCTGATTACCTTGATTGTAACCATCCTGATTACCTTGATGGTATTAGTGACCCTGGAAGCCGGAATTAGGACCACCACCTCCATAACCCGGGCCATGAGAACCGCCACGACCAGAACCTGAGCCGCCGCCCGGCCTATGGTTGTTTCGGAATAAATTAGAATTTTTTAAATCCCTCATGATTGAACAATCTTTCCAAAGGTGACTGGCTGGCCTCTCCTTCGTACCATGCCTTGGGCAGGGCTCATTCAGCAACTGCTCAAGATTGGGACCCGATCGACCTATCCGAGGAGGTGGCCTCCCCTTACGACGCTGACCATTGTTCTGCATATTTGTATTAGCTACAAAATCTGAGTTACCATTAGCTTTGCGCTTGTCGTTGCCCCCTGACTCACCGGGTTATGCCGCGGACCCTTGGTGTTGCTACTCTTCTTTCCCTTTCCCGGCTTTTCATCATCAGACTCGGGGTCCTTGGTACCATCAGAGTCGGTATATTTAATTAGAGCCGCCATCAGCTGCCCCATATCATTGCAATTGTGCTTGAGCCGCCCCAGCTTCTTCTTAAGAGGCAAAAGACGACAATTTTTCTCTAACATTAGAACTGCAGAGCCGGCATTGATGTTATCAGATGAGTGTATAATAGCCTTGACCCGGCACACCCAATGGGTCGTTGATTCACCCTCCTCTTGGGCGCAAGCAGATAAATCCACAATTGGCATGGGTTGTTTGCATGTATCTTTAAAGTTCTAGATAAACCGGGCCTTTAGCTCACCCCATGACCCGATGGAATTGGCAGGCAACCCTTTTAACCAAGTACGGGCCATCCCATCTAGCATCATGGTGAAGTATTTAGCACACGCGGCATCGTTGACCTCCAACAGTTCCATGGCCATCTCATAACTCTCAATCCACGCCTCCGGGGGTAAATCGGCTATGTAACTAGGTACCTTGCGAGGTCCCTTGAAATCCTTATGCAGACGCTCATTCCATAGAGCCGGCACCAAGCATGGTACACCCGTGGTTTTGGAGGTCACACCTACCTCTACCGAAGTCGTTGGATAAACCCGAAGGGGTTGGTGAGCCGCCCACTGAGGCGCCTGCTCAGCCTCTTGACGCACTCTGTCCTGGCTGACCAAGTCATGAGCTCCATCACGTGCCGGGTCATGCCCATGTGGCCGGTTACGGCGCTGATCATTGCTTGAAACGGCTGGTGAGTCCATGTGTCTTCTATAACTCCGGCTTGGGCGAGGAGTCGAATGAACCCTATCTCGACTATAAGAATACGCCGCCTTCTGCACCAATGTTGTTTGAAGCAGCTCCCTAGCCCTTCGTGTTTCATCCGCCGCTGGAGAGTCGCCATCCACTAGGAGAGCCGCTAATCGTGTCGCCGCAGCGATCATGTTATCCAAAGGGTTGGAATAATGACCCAGCGGTGTTGGTATGTTGAGGCGGAGTACTATTCAGACGAGGTGGTTCCGTCACGCGTGGTTGAACCGTCGTTCCAGCTCCAGGCGCTGCAACCCAGTTTATTTCCGACGGGTTACTGGTCCCCGCTCCAGGTGTGCAAAAGAGGTTTCTCGGCTCGTAAACCGGAGGTAGACGAGAGTTGTGCCTCCTCCTCATGATTTCATTTGAAGCATTTTTATACATCATAAGCCGGAAAGCCTTTGACTGAATCCGCTGGGCCTGAGCATCCAGAGCAGCCCGCTCTGCGGCCATCCTGATGTCCTCTGCTGCCAGGTCTTCCTTGGCTATCGCTACCTCATCACGTAACTTTGCAATCTCTGCATTATGTTGAGCTTGATTCGTCGGGTTAACCTCTGCTGTCAACAGATCTGTCAGTTTATCCATTAAATCCGTCAAAACCTGAGCCGGCGGGCGTACAGGGCCTCCTGCCCCGGCTGTCGTTGCTGCGGTTGACCCGGAGATCATTGCTGCTGCAGTCAAAGAATTCTGCCCAGGCTGTGTACTGGCCATGAAGATTGCAACCCTGTTCGGCTACTCATAGGGGTCCGGAATACTGTTGCCATCGGAATAGCCCCCAAGCCCGCTGTCTTGTAGTTGATACAATGAAGTAGTCTCGCCTGTGGACGACTCACCATCAGAATAGATGGCCGTCTCATCGCCAGACATTGATCCCTCATCCGATTCCGATCCATGGATGAATCCCACAAAGGCACTCTTCACGACGGGCTGGGCTTGGGCAGGTCGTGCACGCTGAGCCGTCTCGATGATGTCGGTGTAGATGTCCGGCCCAGGGCCCGGCTCGCCGATCTTGCCAATGAAGACGTGAATTCCGCTGAAGGGGACCCGGTTCCCGTACTCAATTGAGCCGGCCTCGGGGCCCCAGCCTGCATCGTCGATGTAGAGCTTGCCGCGACGACTCTTAGTCATCCGGCCCACAGCGTATCTGTCGGGGAAAGGTCACGGCAGATGTCCTAGCAAAAGTACTTAGTCGTGGAGCCATTGCAACTAGGAAGCTTAAAGGGGTTAAACGAGACAAAGGGCACGGTAGTTTATACTGGTTCGGCTCGGTGACTATCTATTCATGCCTTACAAGACAAGTCATACATATATGGCGGTTTACCCTTACAGACCTTAAGTCGCCTTTGGGCCTAGGGACCTTTATCTAAACCGCCATCTTCAAATATTTTCGTGGGCTTCATATGACGAATAACCATAGGTATAAATCGGCTCCTCCTAGGCGGGTCATACCTAATAGTTATATCCCCAACAGTATCCCTTGATCCCTTTGAAGCTGCCCTTTAAGAACTCGAAACCACCGTGAGTTGGCCCCATGGTGGGCGCCAACTGTCGTGGAATGGTCACGGCAAAGGTCCTAGTGTGAGGACTTAGTCGTGGAGCCATCGCAACTAGGTTAGCTTATAGGGGTTAAATGGGACAAAGGACACAAGAGTTTATACTGGTTTGACCCCTTGCGGTGAAGGTAAAGGCCTAATCCAGTTTGAGGTGGAATTGCTTATGTCTCGATTACCAGGGAGCGAATACGCCTGACCTAGCTTTCGACCTCTTGTTTTCTTGCCCTGAACCGCCGCCGGGTCGTCCCTTTATATACACAGGTTGACGCCCAGTGGCTCATAGAGTCCCGGCCGGCTCATAGGAAACATGCCCAGCTCGGTGACTAACTATATATGCCTTACAATACAAGTCTTACACATATAGCGGTTTACTCCTATGGGTCTTAAGTCGCCCTTGGGCCTTGCGCCCTGATGTCTACTACACAACCTTCTTCTTGTAGACGTTGTTGGGCCTACAAGTGCACAGATTTGTAGGACAGTAGCAAATTTCCCTCAAGTGGATGACCTAAGGTTTATCAATCCATGGGAGGCGTAGGATGAAGATGGTCTCCCTCAAACAACCCTGCAACCAAATAACAAAGAGTCTCTTGTGTCCCCGACACACCCAATACAATGGTAAATTGTATAGGTGCACTAGTTCGGCGAAGAGATGGTGATTCAAGTGCAATATGGATGGTAGATAAAGGTTTTTGTAATCTGAAAATATAAAAACAGCAAGGTAACTAATTGCGTAAACGGTTTTGCAATGATAGGAAACAAGGCCTAGGGTTCATACTTTCACTAGTGAAAGTTCTCTCAACAATAATAACATAGATAGATCATATAAAAAGCCCTCAACATGCAACAAAGAGTCACTCCAAAGCCACTAATAGCGGAGAACAAACATAGAGATTATGGTAGGGTACGAAACCACCTCAAAGTTATTCTTTCGGATCGATCTATAAAAGAGTTCGTACTAGAATAACACCTTAAGACACAAATCAACTAAAACCCTAATGTCACATAGATACTCCATTGTCACTTCAAGTATCCGTGGGCATGATTATATGATATGCATCACACAGTCTCATATTCATCCAATCAACACAAAGTACTTCAAAGAGTGCCCCAAAGTTTCTACCGGAGAGTCAAGAACGTGTGCCAACCCCTATGCATAGGTTCATGGGCGGAACCCGCAAGTTGGTTACCAAAACATACATCAAGAGGCACATGATATCCCAATGTCACCACAGATAAACACGGCAAGACATACATCAAGTGTTCTCAAATAAAGACTCAATCCAATAAGATAACTTCAAGAGGGAAACTCAATTCATCACAAGAGAGTAGAGGGGGGAAGAAACATCATAAGATCCAACTATAATAGCAAAGCTCGCGATACATCAAGATCGTGTGAAGTCGAGAACACGAGAGAGATCAAACACATAGCTACTGGTACATACCCTCAGCCCCGAGGGTGAACTACTCCCTCATCATCATGGAGAGCGCCGGGATGATGAAGATGGCCACCGGTGATGGATTCCCCGTCCGGCAGGGTGCTGGAACGGGCTCCCGAGAGGTTTTTGGTGGCTACAGAGGCTTGCGGCGGCGGAACTCCCGATCTATCTTGACATTTGGTGGTTTTAGGGTACGTAGGGTTATATAGGTGAAAGAAGTCGGTCGGGATGTGCTCGAGGGGTCCACGAGACAGGGGGCCGCGCCCTGTAGGGTGGCGCGCCCCCTATCTCCTGGGCTCCTCGAGGGTCTTCTGACTTGATCTCCAAGCCTCCAGGATGATATTCTTCCAAAAAATCACGATGCCGAAGGTTTCATTCCGTTTGCACTCCGTTTGATATTCCTTTTCTTCGAAATACTGAAACAGGCAATAAAACAGCAATATGGGTTGGGCCTCCGGTTAATAGGTTAGTCCCAAAAGTAATATAAAAGTGTATAATAAAGCCCGTAATCATTCAAAACACATAGTAATATAGCATGAATGCTTCATAAATTATAGATACGTTGGAGACGTATCACGCCCTCGCCTGTGAACCGCCATCTTCAATATCCTCATGGGCTTCACATCATGAATCACCATATTTATGACCCGGCCCCTTCTGGGCGGGTCATACTAATAGTTATATACCCAAAGATGATTTTCTACTTCACTCTGAAATTCTTTGAACTTTTCAAATGTCTCAGACTTATGTTTCATTAAGTAGATATAACCATATCTGCTCAAATAATCTGTGATGGTAAGAAAATAACGACAGCCGCCATGAGCCTCAACACTCATTGGACCGCATATATCGGCATATAATCTCATAGTCTGAGGAACTTGTATAAGTCATGAAGAAAGCAGTAGCAATAAAACTGTAACGATCATAATGCTAAGCTAACGGATGGGTCATGTCCATCACATCATTCTCCTAATGATGTGATCCCGTTCATCAAATTATAACAAATGTCTATGGTTAGGAAACAGAACCATCTTTGATTAACGAGCTAGTCAAGTAGAGGCATAGTAGTGACAATATGTTTTGTCTATGTATTCACACATGTACTAAGTTTCTGGTTAATGCAATTCTAGCATGAATAATATACATTTATCATGAAATAAGAAAATAAATAACAACTTTATTATTGCCTCTAGGGCATATTTTCTTCAACAAGATGGCGCTATTCTGGATGTGCAGAAAAAAAAGGTCCCTATTTTTCCTCATCTCATCTACCCTTCTATATGTCACGTTGTCTAGTGTCAAAGGATTCAATAATTTGACACAAGAGAACGTGCACATATAGAATGGTAGATGAGATTAGAAAAAAAGGGATCAACTTAATTATGCACATCCATAATGGGGGCATTCTTGATAAATCTCTTATAAATCTCGAGAGAGTTTGTCGGGTAGGGGTGGGAGGGGGTACGAGATCGACAACATTTTTCTTCTATGGTTTGGGTGTCCTCGAGAGTTGGTCGAGCGAGAGGGGGTTGATCGAAGTCCCCCTGTCGACCCCTCAGCGATCCTCGACCCTCAACCCCTCGATGACCCTCGACCCTCATCCCCTCGGTGACCCTTGACCCTCTACCCTCGTTCCGATCCTCGACCGCTCGGATTCTCTTAACCTTTAAGGGATTTAACAAGATGGAGCCATTCTGGATGTGCAAAAAATGGTCCATATTTTTCCTGATCTCATCTACCCTTCTATATGTCACGTTGTCTAGTGTCAAAGGATTCAACAAAACCATTGCTTCATCATCTGCCAAAAGTAACAGGCGCATAATGGTACAAAGATCTCTAAAATTGTTTTGGAACGAAGTCCCAGATAGGATAATTAGCTTTTTGGTACGAAGTTCAGCAAGAGCCTTCTGAATATCGCTTTTTGGAAGGCCTTTGCTGAAATTCGTACCAAAAAGTGAATCATTCTAGCGGGAACTCGATTCCAGAAATTTTTTGAAGAGCTTCATAGCGTCATACGCCTGTTACTTCCAGCAAATGATGTAGCCATGGATTTCCTCAATACTTTGACAGACAACATGACACACACACACACACACACACACACACACACACACACACACATATATATATATATATATGAGATCAGAAAAAAATGGATCAACTTGTGCACATCCATAATGGGGGCATTCTTGTTAAACGGAGACCCTCGACACCTAGACGACCCTCGACCCCTCGGCGATCCTCGACCCTCGACCCCTCGACCCTCAATCCTCGGTGATCCTCGACCCTCGACCCCTCGACCCTCAACTCTCGACGACCCTCGACCCCTTGACCCTCGACCTTCGACCCTCGACGAAGCTCGACCCCTCGATGACCCTCGACCCCTCGACGACCCCTCGGAGACTCTTCTTCTCCTTCTTCATCATCTTATTTTCCTTTTTCCTCTCCTTATTTTTCTTCTAAATATGAACATATACATAAATGACTTTGATCATACACAATTTTCCTATACATACACAATATGAACATATACATAAATTGACAAAGAAAATTGTATGAACAAAAAAAATCATAAAAAGTCTATGAACAAAATTACAATAGAAAAAAATAATAAAAATTCTATGAACAAAATAAAAATTCTATGAACAAAATTACAAAAGAAAAAAATCATAAAAATTCTATGAAAAAAATTGACATATTCTTTGCATATGAACATACAAACATTTGCATATTCTACAATAATATCACCAAAAAAATCTATGAACAGAAGAAAAAAGATCTAACGTTTGCATATTCTTTGCATATGAACATACATACATCATCATCATCATCTACTACTACAAATAAAAAATGAACTGGGGCCGCGCGTCATCGGGGTCAGGGCGGGCACGCGGCGGTGTTGGGGTGCGGGGGGGGGAGAGGACGTGGAACGGCGCGGTGAGGTTCATAGTGCAGGGGAGCGGCGGCGAGGTCGAGGCAGGGCTCGGCGCACGCGACGACGAGGTCGTGGCAGGGTGCGGCGAGGTCGGGCAGGCGCGTCGGGGTCGGGGCAGTGTGCGGCGAGGCTGGGGCAGGGCGACGACGACGACGGAGACGGCGGACGGGGGCAGGGCAGCCTGGCGGCGTCGATGACCTCGGCATCGTCGGGCACGAACTGATGATGAAAATCTGAAAATTTCCTAAGTGTTGCTTATATAGCAAAGGCTTTCGTCCCGGTTGGTGGCACTAACCGGGGAAAATGCCCACCTTTAGTCCTGGTTGGTGCCACCAACCGGGACCAAAGGTCAATTTCCAGCAGCCCAAAGGGCGGGAAAAGGAGACCTTTTTGGTCCCGGTTGTTGGCACCAACCGATACTCAAGGGGGGCATTGGTCCCGGTTGGTGCCACGTACCGGTACCAATGCCCCCTTTTAGTCCCGATTGGTGCCACCAACCGGGACCAAAAGCCTTGTGCTGGTGCCCACGGCCAAAATGTTTAGTCCCACCTCGCTAGTTGAGAGGGGCTCGGAGTGGTTTATAAGCCCCACTGCCGCTGCCCTCTCGAGCTCCTCTTCAATGCAGGCTTACGTGCCTAATCTGACACTATTGTGCCTGTGGGCCTACTGGCCATCAGCGGGCCTGAATCCTGGCCCATGGTTGGGTTTCTAGTCGTATTCAGGCCGTGATGGCCCAGTAGCCGGCATTTTTTAATTTTTTTCCAGTATTTTTGTTTTGTTTTTTGCATTATTTATTTCCTTTTGGTTTTTTGCTTTATTTTTGTAATTCTTTTTTGCTTTTAGGTAATAGAAATTATAAACTTTTTGTTAGTGCCATTTGTTTTCCAATTTGAATAGTTTAAATTTGATTTTTTTTGAAATTTGTGTGAATCACTAGTTTTTGAATAACTTTACTATAAAACAGATTTTTGAGTGATTCTTTTTCCTGCTATTTAATATTACTGTGTTTTATCATTATATTCAAAAACAGATTTTGTTATTTTAGTTTCTAACAAAAAATTCTTTATGATAATTCTTTTTTGCTACTAAAGTTTCTAAAAAACTCTTTATGAAATTTCTTTTTCTTTTTAATGTTTTGAACATAAAATACTTTGATAATTTTGGTTGCATAAATTTTATATAATTTTAGTTTCAATAATACTAGAGGTTTATAAAAGTTTTTAAGTTGATTCCTTTTGCTATTGGAGTTTTATAAAAGCTTTTTAGTTGATTTTTTGCTATTGAAGGATATTATAGTTTTGTTTTAGTTGATCATAATAGAATACTTTAATTGATTATTTTTAGTTCATTCTTTTTTCTATTAGTTCATTCTTTTTGCTATTAGTTCCTTCTTTCAGCTAAATGACCCTTAAATTGAAAAGCACTACAAATGAACTCTGAAAAGGTTGAAAGTTGGCATGGTATCATCATTTCACCCACATAGCATGTGCTAAAAAGTTGAGAGGGTTATGTCAAAAAATGGATGCACTTCGTGTACAAAACAGACAATCTCTTTGGAAGTATCAGGATTTCGGACGAAAACTCATCTGTTACAAAGGGATTTCATTTGTTCACATGTAACTGCAGTGATATTTTAGATTAAAGGCATCATCATAATAGTTGTGGATAGAAAGTCTTCACTTTTCTTTGCTTATGTCCTTTGCTTATTGTGCCGTAACCATGGATAATCTTCATCGTTTAACAAGGTGCTTGGGTTAGCCTTGACTTTGAAGGGAGGAATTTCATGAAACTTTTCATAATCTTCAGACATGTCTGTCTTGCCCTCCAATCCCACGATGTCTCTTTTTCCTGAAAGAACTATGTGGCGCTTTGCCTCATCGTATGATGTCACTACTAGGGAAAACCCTAGTAGTAGCGTGGGTTTTGAGGCTAGCAGCAGCGCGGGCAGCCGCGCTACTACTACGGCGCTACAGCTAACTGTTAGTAGTAGCGCGGTCCTCACGCGCTTTTGTGGAACGCGCTACTATTAGTTAGCTATAGCGGTTTCCTAGCCCCTCGCTACAGCTATATCTTTCATCACCCCCCGCTTCCTGCCCTGTTTCAGTTTCAATAAACTGCAATTTCCAGATACTAGGTACTACAAGATATCAATTTCATAAAGCATTATAGGTACTAGGTAGTACTCCCTCCGTTCCAAACCACGATGAGTAATTTGGAACGGAGGGAGTACTAGATAACAATTTCATATATAGTCAACATGCATCCTCAAGCAGTACTAGGTGATATCGACGATGATCATCATATGTAGTTCTAGATGATATCGACGACGATCATCATATGTAGTTCTAGATGATATCTACGATGATCATCATATGTAGTTCTAGATGATATAGCCACACTAGATGATATTGAAGACATCATCATCCTCAAGCCTGGGCGGTGGGTGTTCCTGATAGTAATTAGGATGGCATGTCCAACACGAAGATTCTTGCCATCGAGGAATCTCTTCCACACAACCGGTTTTAAGTGTGTGTGACCGTCCGTGTCCATGCGGTAAGTACAGGTTGTGACGGAGCCCCTTGTGGTAAGGCGTAGTCCAGTTGAGCCTTCTTCATCAGGCTCGATACTATAACTCACAAATAGGCTCTTTGCCAATTTCTGAATAAGAAAAACATATCAATTAAGAAATAGCCTCGCACATACTCTTGCAAATAAGTATATAAGGATTATCTACACTATTAATAGTTTCTTAGATTCTACACTAATAAGCATGTGATCGAACTCTACACTAAAGCATATCATTGACTAGATTCCACACAACATATCATTGGACTCTACACTAAGCATATCATCAGATAATTTGCATTTGTAAGTATAACATGCCATATCATGTCGATCGACCATGGTACTTGTCAGGCGGGTCACGAATGGCACCCCGACAAAGTCAGCACGTGGCAGAATTATGTCCCATAGGTTGTACACCTCCTCCTTGCTCAGCCTCATTCTTTGAGCTACGATGGCTTCATGAAGTGGGTCCTCATCATCTTCATCGAGTGGGTCCTCATTATCTTCATCATCTTCGTCATCTTCATCATCTTCCACCAGGTTGATATAAATGATAGACAACTTGGGTCTTTCTGCTCTAAAGGAGAAGCTGATCAACTCACCACCAGTAAGACACATGCGGACGAGGAAATGGGCCCATCCATCTCCTCCAATATGCGACATATTGCGTCCTTTCTCGACCTCCATAGTGTACAGCCCCCCAGGAGCCTCAAATGTCACAGTGTCTCCTGTCAGCTTGTTGAATTTCAACCTCACATTGCATGGGACGATCTGTGTAAAAAAAGAAAAATGACACGATGTAGTAATGCCAACACTAAAATAAAATAGTTGTTACATTTCATATAATTTCTTACCGCCGCATGACGAAAACTCGGCTGGAAGTATATGTTGAACAGCTTGCCAGTTGCAAGGCTGCTGGCGCACCTTGACTTGCACATTCGACATGGTGGTGGTGGTGGCGCCATTTTCCTAAAGCAATATGAGCAAAGGATTAACGATCCAATTCACAGGAAAGAAAAACAGTAGCATGCAATTTTTCTGGTTCTTCTTCAGTTATATTTTCATAGCTTACGAACACCTTCTAGAATAGAACCAACAGCTAGCAGGCAAATGCCAAATCTTCTGCGAGAAGCAATTTGATTCTTCTTCCGCGAGAAGCAATTTGATGGACAATTATAATCCTAAGATCTAGCTAGGTGGTGCCAAATCTTCAGGTGGTGCTAAATCAACTAAATCAAAATGTTCTATAAATCAACTAAATCGACTAGCCTATTAAATCAACTTGCCTACTAAATCAACTAAATCAAAATGTTCTATAAATCAACTAAATCAACTAGCCTACTAAATCAACTTCCCTACTAAATCAACTAAATCAAAATGTTCTAAATCAACTAGCCTACTAAATCAACTAAATCATATGAACTAAATCAAAATGTTGCATATGAACTAGCCTACTAAATCAAAATGTAGTAGGGAGGAGGGGTTGTGGATGGAGGAGGGAGGAGGGAGAAGGAGGGGAGACTGGAGGAGGGAGGAGAGAGTAGGACGGAGGAGGAACGGCGGAGCGAGGAGGGGCCGGTCGGCGGCGAGTCAAGGGAGGACGGAGAAGGAGGGCGGTACCGAGTCCAGCGAGGAGGAGGAGGTGACGGCGGCGCAGAGGGAGGAGGGGTAGGCGACGGCGGCTGGCGGGGGCGACGGCTGCCGGCGGGGAAGGACCGGTGCAGGGGTGTTGAGGGGGAGATCGAGTGTGAGTGTGAGTGCATCAGATAGAGGAGAGCGTGGGTGGTAGGAGATAGCTAGTTTTAGTAGTAGCGCGCTATAGGTAAAGGAGCTACTACTAAACTACCTACCAGTAGCGCACTTCGAATTCACGCGCTGCTGCTATAACTAGCTTCGTGGCGGGGTCGTGGGAATTACAGCAGTAGCATGGCTTAGAGGAGGCGCGCTACTGCTACTTTTATTTCAGCAGCGAGTTTTGCTGGAGCGTGCTACTGCTACATTGCAGTAGCGCCTTATTTTAAAACATGCTGCTGGTAAGATCCTATGTATAGGCTTTTCCCTAGTAGTGTGTATCCGCTTCCTTATCTTTTCTTTTTCTCGGTTTGGTAGACATATCCTTCAGACCGAAACCTGCGCCACATCATTGGCTAGGACGAATGGTTCGTCTGTGTACCACAGATTGTTCAGATCCACTGTTGTCATTCTGTATTGTGGGTCTACCTGTACCCCGCCTCCTGACAGATTGACCCATTTGCATTTAAACAAAGGGACCTTAAAATCATGTACATAGTCAAGTTCCCATATGTCCACTATGTAACCATAATATGTGTCATTTCCCCTGTTGATTGCTGCATCAAAGCGGACACCACTATTTTGGTTGGTGCTCTTTTGATCTTGGGCGATCGTGTAAAATGTATTCCCATTTATCTCGTACCCTTTGTAAGTCATTACAGTCGAAGATGGTTCCCTCGCCAACGAGTACAACTCATCAGAAACAGTGTTGTCACCCATGAGATGTGTTTGCAACCAACTGCCGAAACTCCTGATGTGTTCCCATGTAATCCAGTCATCACACTGGTCCGGGTGTTTTGGAGCATAGAATGTTCCTGTGTTCATCGACATACGGGGTCATTGTCGGTGTCAAAACCGGCGGATCTCGGGTAGGGGGTCCCGAACTGTGCGTCTAGGCGGATGGTAACAGGAGACAAGGGACACGATGTTTATACCCAGGTTCGGGCCCTCTCGATGGAGGTAAAACCCTACTCCTCCTTGATTGATATTGATAATATGGGTAGTACAAGAGTGGATCTACCACGAGATCAAGGAGGCTAAGCCCTAGAAGCTAGCCTATGGTATGATTGTTGTAATGGTTGTGTGTCCTACGGACTAAAACCCTCCGGTTTATATAGACACCGAAAAGGGCTAGGGTTACACAGAGTCGGTTACAATGGTAGGAGATCTACATATCCGTATCGCCAAGCTTGCCTTCCATGCCAAGGAAAGTCCCATCCGGACACGGGACGAAGTCTTCAATCTTGTATCTTCATAGTCTTGGAGTCCGCCGATGATGATAGTCCGCTATCCGGACACCCCTAATCCAGACTCCTCAAGAGCCCTGAACCAGGCTTCAATGACGATGAGTCCGCGCGATATTGTTCGGCATTGCAAGGCGGGTTCCTCCTCCGAATAATTCATAGAAGATTGTGAACACCGGGATAGTGTCCGCTCGCAAAATAAATTCCACATTCCACCGTAGAGAGAATAATATGTACACAAGTTCAATCTGCTGACGTATTTTGTGGCATGACGTCATACCACCACCAAGCCTTTACTTGAATCGTTTTTTATTATACAACCTCAGCGCGTTTAGCGAAGCGGTTTCCTTGGCACGTCTTGTCGAAGCAGAGATCATGTTCCCCTTATTCCAGGATTCCATCAATACAGACGTGGGTAACCCAACCGCGCCCGTTGCCATGCCTCCTCTATCGAAGGCGAGTCCCAAACGTTCACGGAGACGGCCCTTGGTATTCTCCCTCTTTATAATGGTACCAAGGCTCGTTTCTTTTCTTCAATCCTCAATCGAATCTGCCCCCCGCCCCGAGTTCCAATACCCAGAGCCTCAGATTCGAGCACCTCGGACCTTCAATGATGTCCGGATCCGACCTACAGGGCCGGTGGATGCCCTCCTCCATCACGGAAGAGGACGTGCAAAAGCTGAGTGAAGCTAAGTACTTGACCTACGAGATTTTGCATAGGCTCCCGCCAAAGGGCAAGTCGTTCCCACTCCCGAGCCAGGCGAAAGCATCGTGTTCGTGTCCCACCTCCGTCGGGGTTTAGGCTTCCCAATGGATCCTTTTGTGGGAGGGCTCATGTTTTACTATGGGCTGGAATTCCACGACTTGGCTCTGGAGTCCATCCTCCACATCTCGTCATTCATTGTCGTCTGCGAGGCCTTCCTCCGTACTACCCCCCACTTCGGTTTGTGGCTCAGAACTTTTATTGTGGAGCTGAAGATGATCGAGGGGCGCCACGCAGAGTGCGGCAGGGTGGATGTAAATAGGAGGGCCGATGCTCCATGGCCCGAGGGCTCTTTCCAAGAGGAGCTCGGCTTGTGGCAACAGGAGTGGTTTTATATTACCGCTCCTGTGGGCAGCAGGTAAGCCGCTGCCCATCTTCTTCGGACATCCACGACGATCGATGTCATGGGTCAACCAAGGCTCAACTGGGGCCGTAAAGGACGTGCCCCTATTGCAGGCAGATTCGGGACCTCCAAGCGAGGGAGATTGATCTGGTCGTGGTGATGCAGTCATCTTGATTAGGCGCCTCCGCCTCGCAACGCCGTCCTCTCCGGCTGTGGGAGTTTAATCCGGAGGGACCACGAATTCTCCAACACTTCATGGGTACAATACCCGTGGAGATGTACAAATTGTTCTTCAGATCACGGGAGGTGTGTCTGGAATTGACCGAGGAAGCCGGCCTAAGCTGCAATCGCCCGGATACACAAGTAAGTAGCTCTGTGCCCGGACATACCGTTTGTTTGCCTTTCTACGATTCGCCTTTTAACCAATTGTCCTCTAAACAGGAGTGGATAGCACAAGCAAAACTGATACGGTGTCTGGCCCCCCTCCCAGAGACCGCGCCGGATCCCGTGCTGGTCAGGATGCTGGAGGTCATGCCTTCAGAGGAAGGCGAAGGGGAGAATAGAGGAACTACCGCCTCTACCGAGGAGGCTTTTGAGAAGGGGGGATCGAGAATCCCTCCTTCCAAGGGGAGAAGAGGACGGCTTCCGAAAACCCGGAGGCCAAGGCCTCGAAGTGGGGGAAGAGATCCTCACCGGGGGGTCCTGCGTCTGGGGAGGACCCGGCCGCACTATCTCCTTTACGGAATCAGTTCTCCAGCGAGCCGTATGTAGAAAAAAGGGAGTTTTGTAATAAAGGACATCCCTATTTGTGCTTCTGAGGATAACTTAAGTTTTTACCTTGTAGTTCGGATCTCCGTCCTTCTCAGATGAGCTCGTCTTCGGGGGACCTTCGTCTGGAGATGAGGGAGAGCGAGACGCCTCCATCCGCCACGTCGTCAGGTGGAGCGGACGACCCTGAGGTGTCATCACGGAGGGTATCCCCGAGTCCAGCAGAGCCGAAGAGTTCGGCGCCAACTAGTGTACGGCCGGGGGAGCTGAGGGATCTGCTTGAGAGGGCGTCTATCTCACAAGATCACCATACATTGATGAGTATGGTGATTGGAAGAATTTCATCCGCCGAAGGCAGGTTGTATGATACCGTCAGAAGCTGGCTGGCGGGGTTTGAGGTATGTAAAAATGACATACCTTTTGACAGTTTTGCGCATAAAGTGCATCCTGTATAGATAGTAGCCCCTGAGACTCGGTAGGTTGTCGAGAGTGTCGGTGTACTAAAGTAGGGGTACCTTAGCACCCCGAACTTGTGCACGGGCAGTCGCAGTGTCCCGCGGCAAGGCTTGCCGGGCGTCCGCCAAGACCTTTCGCTATTCATATTACTGCCATTCAAGAACAAAGTATTAAGCGAGAAGACAGAGTTCCGGCAAGAGAAGCTTGCCGGGAAGGACAAGACCCCGGCAAGAGGAGCTTGCCGGGAAGGCCAACCAAGGCACTTCAGAGAACTTGCCGCGACGCACCGCGCGTCCCGGCAAGTCCCGACGAGCGGCAAGCTTGCGGGTGCGGCAAGACAGCAACCGCGGCAAGGCGCTTGCCGCGGAGAAGCCACCACTCTGCGCCCACGCTCCAGCTCACCCAACGACGTGTCGCCACAGGATCACTCCTGGTGTACGTGGCGGGTAGCTGTGCAGCCAAGCGGTGTGAGGTGGCGATGGAAGGCCATCGTGGCGATCGGTGGTGCCCCTAACGGTCGTTTCCTACACTGTTGGAGCGACCGGACTGGCATTAAATGCCCTTGTCCCCTGCCGTCACAGTTAGGTAGGGGGCACTGTTGATAGCGGTTGTACCAACCCCCATTTTTACCTTTTTACCCCTCTTTCTGCGTTGCCACCTGTCAGTGACCCCTTTAGACTATAAAAAGGAGGCCCATGCGCATGTAGAAGGGGTTCGGTTCGACTCATTCGAAACTGCAGCACACCCACGCTCTGGAGCAAGAACAGAATAGGAACACAAAAGCAGCACTAGGAGTTTTATCTCTCCGGAGAGCTCTGAAGCTGGGTAAAATCCCTCGCGTGCTCTCGCCTCGATCTGCTCTTCGTGCGCCCTCCGCTCCCGCCGGACCGAAAGGGGCCTGCCTCATAGGTGCTCGCTTCCCACGACATCTTTGGCGCCGGGTAGGGGCGCCGAGGTCGTAGGCGATTCGATCCGGCGCTGCGCGCTACATCAACATCTTCATCGACATGCCACCGAAGAAGAACACTTCGGAGGTGGCCGCTCCGTCTGCGACTATCCTACCGCCACCGGAGCAAACGGGCGGTGGGGTGGACGCCGGCGGAGGGGCGGGCGCCGGCGGAGGGACTCACATCGTCACCCGGTCCAAGGACAAGGCCCCGCAAGGTTCAGCGTCTGCACATCCACCGCACCCCTCCCAGGAGGTGCAGGATCGACAACGCCACGGTGCTCCTGGCACCGTACTTGCGTTGGAACAAGGCCAAGCTGGTGGGTCGCGGGACGCTCAAGGCCAACATACACGTCAACACGCCGCACGAAAGCGCGAAGACGGTTGCTCGGACGGGATGTCGCCTTCTAACACCGTTAGGAGTTTGAGCATGTCCCGCACTCGCCGCCACCACCGCCACCCAAGACTCAGAGGAAGCGCCGCCCGAGCCCAGCTGCTTTAGATTACCCTCAATACGGACAAGATCGATGACTGGAGGGCCGCCATTTATAGCCTCATTGGCTTCGCCAATGGCGACAAGCCCTGGCAACCGAGCACATCGAAGCCCCGGCAAGACGCCCAGGCGCAAGCCGACGCTGACAAGACCGCTGGGGGTGCCACCACCGTGCACTCCCTGCCCCGAAGGCCAAGATCGCCGACTGCGTCGTCGGACCCGCGAGCTCGCCGCGATCAGCGCCAAGTTCTCCAAGAACGACAACACAAAGACACTTGTACTCGCATCGAGCGCAGAAGAGAAGCGCGGCATCAATCTGACCAGCGCGCTGGGCCCACTGTCGATATGCATGCGCCAGGGAACCAGCGACTTGTCAGACGCGTAGGATGCCCTGCGTTCACCCGTGAGCTGCGGCAAGTCCAAAGGGCCCAAGACCAAGAACTTCAAGCCGGACGCATCTGTGAAGTACGATGGTAGGATACATCCGTCAGAGTTCCTCAGCGTCTACACCATCGCGGTGCAGGCTGCCGGGGGGCGCGACGAGAAGATCCTTGCCAACTACTTCCCGCTGGTTCTCAAGCCCAACGTCAGATCTTGGCTCATGCACTAGCCGGACAACTCCATCTCTTTGTGGGCGGACCTGTGCCATCAGTTTGTCAGCGCCTTCACAGGCGGCCACAAGCCCCATGGCCAGGAAAGCGACCTTCATCTCGCCCAGAAGGAAGGAGAACCCCGCGCAAGTACATACAGAGATTCAGCCAAGTGCGGCGCAACATCCTGCACGCCCACCTGCCACGGTTATCGCGCGCTCCACCGTAACGTGTAACCGCAGGATGAGGGAGGAGATGGCGATGTGCAAGATCAGAGATGTCAGCGAGCTATATGCTCTGGCCGACAAGTGTGCACGAGCTGAAGAGGGGAGGAAACTTCCCGAAGAGAATGTAGGAGCAGAGGGATCTGACAGTGAGGACGCCCCTCCGGCAAGGAAGAACCGAAGGCGGAATAACAGAAAGAGGAAGGCTAAGGATGTGCTAGTTGTTGAGCAGTCCGGCAACGGAGGCGGTTCCGAGAAGGCCAAAGCTGGTGACTCCGGCGAGGCTGTGGTAGCCGCCGACAAGCAGGACGGCTCCGGCAAGCAGTACTGCAAGATCCATCGCACCAAGGGCCATGACCTCCAAGCCTGCAAGAAAGTTGAGCAGATGGCGGAGCTACAAAAGGCTGAATACGAGCGCCGCGATAAGGAGAAGGCCCAGGAAGGTGGCGGAGGATCCGGCAAGAAGCGTCCCGCCCGGGGAGGGCGCCGCGGCAAGGCTAAGCAGCGGCAAGAAGACAGACCTCCCCGTGGCCGCGACAAGGACGAAGACGAAGATGAGGATGATGAGATGGACGAGGATGAGACCGACAAGCAAGAGTTTCAGAAGGCAACGGAGGTTTTGTGCGTTGACGGCGGTGCTTCTCTGCACACCTCGCACCGCCAACTCAAACAATGGGTGCGAGAGGTGAATGCAGCAGAACCGTCCATTGAGTCGCGCAAGCCCCTGAAGTGGTCCAGCACACCCATCATTTTTGATGTTGAGGATCACCCTGATTGCATCACTGCGGTCGGGTGCTTGCCGATGTTGGTTTCGCCAACAATCCACAACCTCAAGGTCACGAAGATGTTGGTTGACGGCGGGGCCGTCCTGAATCTGATCTCTTCCGCGGTGCTCAAGAAGCTCCAGATCCCCGACAGCGAGCTCGAAGAGACTGGTACCTTTCAAGGAATCAACCCGGGAAGGAGCAAGCCAAAGGGGAAGATCACACTGCAAGTAACTTTTGGCAGCGAGCTGAACTTCAGAACAGAGAGAGTCACATTTGACGTTGCTGATTTCCCATTGCCCTACAATGGGATACTTGGCCGTCCAGCGCATGCCAAGTTCATGGCAGCATCTCACTACGCTTACAATGTGCTCAAGATGCCTGGTCCGATAAGTGTTATTTCTGTCCATGGCGACAAGAAAGACGCGCTTATCTGTACCGACAAGATTTACCGGGAAGCAGCAGCCGCAGCAGAACGCAAACCACTTGCCGCTGAAGCTCCCGGGGGGAAGAAGAAGGCCAAGTCTGGCAAGAGTAGCTCTCATGCCCACTCCGGCAAGCGCACCTCTTCAGAGTGCTGCCCTACCGTCGAGGACGCACCATCGAGCTCCACCGGCAAGTGCAAGAAGGCAAAGACAGCTTCACCAGAGACCAAGAAAGTGGTCGCCAAGGAGGACGCAGATCGGTGGTACCTTCACCATCGGTGCCACGCTTGATCCTAAATAGGAAAGCGCGCTCGTTGCTTTCCTGCGGGCGAATGTCGATGTGTTTGCATGGCAACCATCTGACATCCCCGGTGTCCCAGGAAAGTAATTGAGCACCACCTTGCCGTTTGCCCTCACGCGCGGCCCGTCAAGCAGAGAGTTAGGAAACAAGCAGTGGAGAGTCAAGAGTTCATTGTAGAGGAGATCAAGAAATTAGAAGCAGCAGGCCTGGTCCGAGGAGTACTCCATCCAACGTGGTTAGCCAATCCAGTAGTCGAGCGCAAAGCAAACGGGAAGTGGAGGCTTTGTATTGACTTCACTGATGTTAATAAAGCTTGTCCCAATGATCCATTTCCCTTGCCGTGCATTGACCAGATTGCCGACTCCACAGCAGGATGTGATCTGCTTTCATTCCTTGATGCATACTCAGGATATCATCAGATCTTCATGGCAAGAGAGGATGAAGAGAAAACCGCATTCATTACTCCATGTGGCACGCACTGCTTTGTACGGATGCCTTTCGGACTAAAGAATGCTGGTTCAACATTTGCAAGAGTAGTCAATCATGCTTTTGAGCCACAGTTGCACAGAAATGTAGAAGCTTACATGGATGACATAGTGGTCAAGAGCAAGGACAAAGAGACTTTGATCCAAGATTTGGACGAAACTTTTGCAAATCTGCGCAAGATCAATCTCAAGTTGATTCCCGAGAAGTGCGTATTTGGAGTTCCTTCCGGCAAGCTTCTCGGATTCTTTGTATCTCAGAGGGGGATTGAAGCCAATCCCGACAAGATCAAAGCCATTGAACAGATCGAAGCACCGAAGCGCGTCAAGGATGTGCGCAGACTTGCCGGCTGCGTTGCTGCTCTCAGTAGGTTCATCTCTAAGTTCTGTTGCGCTACCGCCATTTTTCAAAATTTTGAAAAAGGCAGGTCCAATGAAATGGACTCCCGAAGCGGAGGCCGCGCTACAGGACTTGAAGAGATACCTATCCTCCACTCCAATACTTGTCGCACCTAAGCCACAAGAGAAGTTGCTGCTATATCTGGCGGCAACCAACCAAGTGGTTAGTGCTGCGCTAGTAGCGGAGAGGGAGGCAGATGATGAGCCAGCAACCACGGCAAGCGAGTCCAGCGACAAGCAGGGGGCTTCCCCGATAAGCTCTGGTCCTGGCAAGGATGGATCTATACAGTTGCCGGAAGAGAAATAGAA
The DNA here is from genome assembly GCA_021437245.1 of Aegilops speltoides. NCBI lineage: Eukaryota > Viridiplantae > Streptophyta > Magnoliopsida > Poales > Poaceae > Aegilops > Aegilops speltoides. The sequence continues at coordinate 145,177 of JAHHZJ010000878.1, forward strand.
GAAGATGATGCAGCGCCCAGTTTACTTTGTCAGTTCCCTTTTGCAGGGGGCTAGATGAAGGTACTCTGGTGTGTAGAAGTTGCTTTTCGGCCTTCTCATGGCCTCGAGGAAGCTGCGCCATTACTTTCAAGCACATGAGATCACAGTTGTCACTCGCTTTCCGTTGAAGAGGATATTGCAGATCCGTATAAGCAGCAGGATTGTCGAGTGGGCACTAGAATTGTCAAGCTTTGGCCTCAAGTTTGAAAGTACTTCAACTATTCAGAGCCGAGCATTGGCAGATTCATAGCGTAATGGACGCCAACACCGATGAAGAAATTCGAGAGGAGCATCCCGTCAAGGAAGCGAGCAAAGAATGGATCATGTACTTTGATGGTGCCTTCTCGCTGCAAGGCGCCGGTCTTGGCGTGCTACTTGTCGCACCCACCGGAGAGCACCTCAAGCACGTGATCCAAATGCACTTTCCCAAGGAGCAAGCAACAAACAATACTGCAGAGTATGGAGGCTTGCTTGCCGGACTCAGGATCGCGGCAGAACTTGGGATCAAGAAGCTTATTGTCAGGGGTGACTCACAGCTTGTCGTCCACCAAGTTAATAAAGATTATCAAAGTCCGTTGATGGAAGCCTACATTGATGAAGTGAGGAAGCTGGAAGAGCATTTTGACGGCCTGCAGATGGAACATGTTCCAAGAGCTCAGAACGACATTGCAGATGGCTTGTCAAAATGCGCCGCACTTAAGTTGCCTGTGGGACCAGGGATTTTTGTGCTCAAGCTGACTCAGCCATCTGTAACACCATCAATCGGACAGAGCAGAAGAGAAAGTTGGTTCTCGGCGACTACTTTCCCGCAGAGCTCCCTGCCGCCGCCAATAAGGTCTCGGGATCAACACAAAGTGCCGAGGAGCAGTCTGCTCCGACAAGCCCTGTGGTTTGTTTCGTTGAAGCAGACGCCCCGCAAGTCAGTGTCCCGACACGCTTGCCGGGAGCATCACGCCCGGCAGGATCCCGATTCTTGCCGTAGAAGCGGATGTTCCCGCAGCAGCATTTGCGCCTTTAGTCCTTGTTGTCGAGCCACAAGCTCCGACATGGGCATAGCAGATAGTCCATTTCCTTCAAACAGGAGAACTTCCCGAAGAGCAAGAAGAAGCAGAGAAAGTAGCCCAGCAATCAAGTATGTACCAGTTTGTCGATGACATACTGTACACAGGAAGATTCAAAGGAGTGAAATTGAAGTGCATTTCTCGGGAAGAAGGACAAGAGCTGTTGGCAGAAATACACGGAGGCATATGTGGTCACCACATTGGCGCAAGAGCACTTGCCGGCAAAGCTTTCGGCAAGGTTTCTTTTGGCCGACAGCCCTCCAGATGCAACCGCACAAGTAGCCAAGTGTGAAGCGTGCAGGCCCACTCCAAACAGATTCATCAACCAGCTCAAGCTCTCCAAACAATCCCTTTATCCTCGCCATATTCGGTCCGGGGCTCGACATTCTCGCCCCTAGTTCTCCCCTACGTAACTCAGATACGGATCGCCTCGAGTGCTCGCTTATGATGAGCTAGAGCAAGAGCAGTGTGGCAAGATGACGCGCTGCTCCTCGAGGGGATCGATCTTCAGTCTCTTGATACGAGCTGCTCGCTATCAAAGAAGCTTTGCGCCGCTACCATAGCCGCAAAGTTAACGCCAGAAGCTTCGAGAAGGAGAAGATAATGAAGTGGATATGGCGTCGTTCAAAGAAGTACAGCCTTGCCGGGACACAGACGACAGAAAAGCTAAGTTGCCAAAGTTTGAGCACAGTCAGTTTTTAAATTTTTAAGTTATATTCCTTGAACGACCATGCCTTGTATGGAAAACCTGTGCGTGGAGGAATCGACTCGTGGCTAAGTTGCGCCCTTAATTTGTTTCGAGTCCGCTCAACAATGAAAGTGTGCTGCAACTAGCCCCGACAAGGTTTCTTGCCGAAGCAACCCTCACCGCAAGTCTGCTGATGTTCCGCGACTCGCGCAAGCAAGCGTGTTCCCACCGGCAAGTTCCCTAAAAGCGTAGGGTAAAAACATACAAGGGATGGAATTGAGTAAAGGATATAACATAGCAAGCATCCTCTTTTCATTAAAAAACATCCCACTCAGGTACAGTCCATAAAGGATGAAAAACATGACAGAGAGGATTACAAGTTTTAGATGCGGCTAAGGCCCGAAGGCTTACAAATTAAAAAGATAAGATGCCCGTAATCCCTTTCCTGTCCCTCTCTTCAGGAGATAGGTCAAGGAGGCGAAAATGGCAAAAGGGGCGCCTAGGCGAGCTACAGGTGCCAGAAGACACCAAGAGAACATCCCAGGGGCTGGACGGTGATGGCGGCGCCGGAAGCAGACCTCGAAGACGGGGCGGCAGGACGTCAGCACGCTGTCGAGGGCACTACGCCCTCGTCCTTCGACCTGACGGCCTTGTCGTCAGCCCTCTTCCCCTACCGCAGCCTCCCTATGCCAGCCGCCCAAGGAGACGACCCCGGGGAGTTCAAGGAGCCGGCGACACGGATGATGGGGTCACCGGTGACGCACGAAGCGGCGCCCGACACCTAGTCGGGCCCGCCATCCCGCCGCCCGCTACCCTCATCGTCGCTGTCGCTCTCCTCCTCGTCACTCTCGCTTGAGGAGGAGCCTTCACTATCGGAGGAGCTGTCCACGCAGCACTTCGCCCGAGTGCCGAAGCACCCGAAGACCTTGACGGAGAGGAGATCACCCTCCATTAACTTAAAATGGAGGGTAAACCCCGCCATTAGGCTGTGGATACGGGCGAACGTCTTCCACCTACGATCAAGATACATCACATTAAGGGCTGGGAATACAACGCGGACTCGCGTGTCGTTGATCCCACAGCCCCTCATGTGCAATCTCAATGTCTCGGGCGGGTCCAACTCCATCGCGCTTGCAAACGGAGCTGGAAGCCGGAGGCGACGACGAGGCGCCCGGCGCAGCCTGACGAAGAACTCGCAAGGGTCGTCCCCTGTATGGACCACCGTGGAGAGCGGAACCGCCGGCGGAGGCGAAGCTGGCGCGCCGCCCCGTCCGCCTCCTCCCCAAGCGCCTCGACCTCGTCCTCGACCTCGTCCACGACCTCGCCCCCTCCCTCTTCCCCTTATGGATGGCTCTGCCACCATGGGCGCGGGATAGGGAGGGATGCGCTGTCTGGCGGCGACCCTCGCCGCCACCGATGAAGGGCCAGGATTCCCTTTCTCCATGGCGAATGAGAGAAAGGGGAGCAGAAGTTGAAGAAAGGAGAAGATGAGAAGAGTGCGGGCTTCTGCGGTCCCCTCCCGCTCTTCTTAAAAGGAGCGGGGTAGGGGCTCGGCCGCCCCACTCAGTTAATCAGGGTGCAGGAAGAGCAGGGAGTCAGGGCCGTCCCGCTGCCTCTGCTCGCAACGGCCCAGTCTCCCGGTTCCACCGTCCACGACCCCAAGCGCATGGGAGCCGCGTGGCGAGGATGCAGAACCGAGGCGAACGTTACGCATTTCCTGGAGTTAAAAATTACCCACGATCTCTCCCACGACGCCGCGATTGATGCGTGCCGTTACGGGAGGACGCGGTGGATACGGAGTGGATTTGGTTTGACCTGTGCCGCGTGCCGTGCCTGTTTTGGGCTTGGCCCAACAGCGCTCGGCACCGTGTATGGCCCAGGCCCGGGGGCTCCTATCGGTGTACTAAAGTAGGGGTACCTTAGCACCCCGAACTTGTGCACGGGCAGTTGCAGTGTCCCGCGGCAAGGCTTGCCGGGCGTCCGCCAAGACCTTTCGCTATTCATATTACTGCCATTCAAGAACAAAGTATTAACCGAGAAGACAGAGTTCCGGCAAAAGAAGCTTGCCGGGAAGGACAAGACCCCGGCAACAGGAGCTTGCCGGGAAGGCCAACCAAGGCACTTCAGAGAACTTGCCGCGATGCACCGCGCGTCCCGGCAAGTCCCGACGAGCGGCAAGCTTGTGGGTGCGGCAAGACAGCGACCGTGGCAAGGCGCTTGCCGCGGCGAAGCCACCACTCTGCGCCCACGCTCCAGCTCACCCGACGACATGTCGCCACAGCATCGCTCCTGGTTTACGTGGCGGGTAGCTGTGCAGCCAAGCGGTGCGAGGTGGCGATGGAAGGCCATCGTGGCGATCGGTGGCGCCCCTAACGGTCGTTTCCTACACTGTTGGAGCGACCGGACGGGCATTAAAGGCCCTTGTCCCCTGCCGTCAGAGTTAGGTAGGGGCACTGTTGATAGCGGTTGTACCAACCCCCGTTTTTACCTTTTTACCCCTCTTTCTGCGTTGCCACCTGTCGGTGACCCCTTTAGACTATAAAAAGGAGGCCCATGCGCACGTAGAAGGGGTTCGGTTCGACTCATTCGAAACTGCAGCACACCCACGCTCTTGAGCAAGAACAGAATAGGAACACAAAAGCAGCAGTAGGAGTTTTATCTCTCCGGAGAGCTCCGAAGCTGGGTAAAATCCCTCGTGTGCTCTCGCCTCGATCTGCTCTTCGTGCGGCCGCCGCTCCCTGCCGGACCGAAAAGGGGCCCTGCCCCATAGGTGCTCGTTTCCCCACGACAGAGAGCGACAGCGTGCCGAGGATCAAAATTGCAGGTATTGATTTTCGCCTTTCTGATGCAGGTGGCGGATAGTCTGGTGGCCAGCCGGGCTGATGGAGTTGCTGAACTAAAGCGGCAACTCGATGTTGCAGATGCGGACATCACGGTAGTCAACAAGCGACTTGACGAGTCGCAAGGTATGTTTCTTCTCCATGGTCACCTAGTAAGGGGGCCGAAGCCCACTCCTTACAATATGTGTGCTTGATGCAGATGGTGCCGCTGCTCTGGAGGACCCTCGAGCAGAGCTTGCTCGAGCCAAGGAGTAGGCCAGGAGGAGTGATGCGGCTGCCTCGAAGGCGGCCGAAGAGCTAAAAGCCGAAAGGGCTGCTCACTGCCGAAGCAGGGAGGAGATGGCCGAAATGGCCGTGAAGCTGAAAGATGTTACCGACCGCTTTGAGGTTCTCGCAAAAGAGCGCCGAGCGGAGCAAGAAAGCCTGAAGAAGGACACCGCCAAAGCCAAGGATGCCCGTTCTGCAATGAGGGCTATAAAGGAGGAACTGCGTCAGGCCGGAGATATTGCGGCGGGCAAGCCTTTTCTGCTGTGCAGGAGGTTTACAGATCTGAAGTATGCTCAGCTTGGCCAGCTGTGGGGTCTGGATGATCCGTATATGGATTTAGCGGCGAGTGCGGCAGATGCCGTTGTCCACTTCCGAAGTCAGAAGGATCACAAGACGGAAGAGCTGTTTTGGTCTCAATTCCATAGTCCGGAGCGTTCACTTCCGCTGACCGATCGGTTGGCTGAGTGGGCTGAGCTGAATAGGCTGTCCGGACTTGCCATGATAGATATCGTGGCTCATGTCTGGCCGGATAGGCCCAAGCCGAAGAGTTATTTTGGCTTATTGCAGCAATTTCTTGGGGCGGTGCCGCATATCAAGGGGATGAAGCGGTCGGCCTGCATAGAGGGTGCACGGATGGCCCTCGCCCGTGTGAAGACATACTAGATGGAGATGGATGCCACCGCTGTTGCGACCAAGGGTTCAGACGAGAGCCAGTTACCCGCCGAGAACTATTCTGGGGAAGTTCTGCGTGGTGCTCGTGTAATAGAGTCGTAGTGCTCAAAAAATGTCATGTTCAAATGAACTTTATGGTTTGTAAAACGATGTTTATAATATAAGCGCTTTTTGTACTTGTGCGTTCAAGTATTGAAATATCTCATGTGCGGCCGTTTATGTATACGTGTGTATAACCTGAAAGATGGTAGTCGTCGGCTTCAGCCCCCACGCACAAGGTGCGGGGGTGTTTGCAAAAATAGCGCATTTTCACACTTAATCCGACGCCTCGGTCCCGTGAAGGAGGTGGTAGCTTAGCAAACGAGGCAACCGGACTATAATGCTTTATCACTTTCACTTAGCCATAGGAGTTCAAGGTGGGGCTACGATATAGCCCCTAGGGGCACCGCGCTCTCGAATTCGGGCGCAGATGTGCCTCGACCGAAACGGTCCTTCGTCAAAGCGGAGGAATTCTAAAATTCCGTAGTCGATCGAGTGGTTGACCAGTCTCATCAGATCATGACAGATCGGTTTTGGCTTTCATCGAGGTGCTCGCCCGCCGAACTGGTCTCAATCGCAGAGTTCTGCTGGTGCCGTTAGCCGATGATACGGAACGAAGGCAGCAAAACACACGAGCCGGGCAAACCCAACATTTGACCAAAGACATGATTCGGAGCTGATGCATATAAGGCCTAACTCGAGACGCCAACACTCCCTAAGGTATTCGGTCTTTATGATAACGGGCGTAACAATGCCCTAAGCCCCTAGTGTCCGTGCACAGCGAATTTCGGCGCTGCCGATGTTAAAACGCCACCTCCGTGGCTGGTTATGGTAAAAATGGGATGTGAATCAACAAGAGACAAGAAGAAAGGTCTACGCAGGTCTTAATCTAAAAAGAATCCTTGTGACGGGTCCTCGCCGCACGCCCGCGGCTCGTGTCTCTGCCAGCCGTATCCTGGACGGGTGTACACGCTGTCCATCTGTAAAAAGACAGGAACTTAGTTCGAAAAGAAGTCATGCAAAGAATGTATTAAAAATCGAAATATGAATGACTGAATAGAGTTGAGCTTTTATTAGCTCTTTATTGCTTATACGCACAGCCCTTTGTGAAGGGGTGTGCGGCTAGGGAGCCCCTAGTTTGCTTCTGCCGGACTCGTCTAGCCGTGTCCGGGGTCATGAATGACCTTTTAATGAGATGATGCCGCGTGGACCGGGCATTTTAAGTGTGAGAGACGCGTAGTGCGGTATTGCGTTAAAGCGGACGAAAGCTTCACGTCCCAACAGTGCTTGATGGCCACTTTTAAATGAGGCGATATGGAAGATTAGCTTTTCGCGACGGAAGTTGTCGGGCGATCCGAACACAACTTCTAGTAGTAAGGAGCCCGTGCACTTGGCGTAAGGGCCTGGCGTCACTCCTTTGAAGGAAGTGTGGCTATTGTGAATTTTAGTGGGGTCTATCCCCAACTTGTGGATTGTGTCCGGATATAGCAGGTTTAAATCGCTGCCGCCATCCATTAGGACTTGTGTAAATTGTAGTCCGTTGATTATAGGATCCAACATCAGAGCAGTCCATCCTGCGTTTCGAATACTTCTGGAATAGTCCAAGTGGTCGAAAGTCATTGGTTTTAACATCCAATCTCGGGGTTCCGCTGGGGTGGACCGTGCGGCATGTGCTTTAGCGGGTGCCGCACTATTGTTCCGTATTATCACATGAAGTGAGTTTACTATTTTGACTTCTTGTGGGAAAGTCTTTTGTTTTCCTGCTCGCTGGTGGGTTCGCTGTCGTCCTCACTTGGCGCGCCGAGCCCCTTGTGTTCGGCGTTGAGTCGGCCGGACTGTTTGAAGACCCAACAATCTCGGTGGGTGTGGTTTGCGTGTTTCTGGGTACCGTGGATTTGACATATCCGATCCGTAATTTTGTTTAGGTTGATAGCTCATCACCGTTGTCCTTAAGAGGCAGTGTTTTGTTGTTCGCCGCGAAGCTTTTGAATCTGGCGCCGACCGCCGTGCTCTTTGGGCTCTTTTTTCTTTATTT
>JAHHZJ010000879.1:0-47188 GCA_021437245.1 Aegilops speltoides
CGCCTCGACCTGAAATCCATTCCACCATGGATCGTTAACGCGGCTCTTCCTCACGCGCTCCCAGCCCATCGCCGGGGGATTGGAGGAGGTGCTCTATTTCGCACAACGAGCTAGTAAAGCTCCAAACGGAGGGATTGCTTCCTCCGGCCTTCATGGTTCCGGTCCGAGCCGGACTGGTTACTTATCAAGGTGGGAGGCAGGCGGAGGACACCCCAAGTCCCAACAAGGGGGAGCGGGTGTGTTTTGTCCCCTATCTAATAAGGGGGCTCGGATTTCCAATACATCGGTTCCTCCGCGGGCTCCTGAAGTTCTATGGACTCCAGCTCCACCACCTCACGCCCGCATCTGTGCTGCACATCACGGGCTATGTAGCTCTTTGTGAGCTATTCCTGGGTATCGAGCCCCATTTTGCATTGTGGAAGAGGCTGTTCTGCCTTGTACCCCGTCCTCACCAGGGGTCCATATATCAAGTGGGCGGCGCCGAAATATGGCGCATCGCCGGGACCGGATACCTATCCGGCACCCCCAAGAGGGCGTCCGAGGACTGGCCCTCGGAATGGTTTTATATGGTAGACGCTCCATTGCCCGACCCAGTCCGGATTGGCCTCCCGGAGTTTGATGCTGCTCCCTTGAAGAAACGCCTAAGTTGGCGCCCGCGGAGCCCCCGTTTGGAGGAAGACAAGAGCGTCCATTACTTGATGGGCCGGATAAGATTAATGGCTCATTCCGGCTTGACCATGATTGGAGTCATGGCGACGTGCATCAAGCGGGGGGTGCAGCCGCTGCAATAGAGAGGCCACCCCATGTGGGATTTCAATGGGGAGGACGACGCTACCCGGCACGGCCGCAAAGGGCCAGGTTCGACCGAGGATCTGGTGAAGATTCTATCCGGTCTGTACAAAGGGGAGAAGGAGGACTTCCTTCGTCCGAACCCTTTGGATGGGTTTTCCATGGTCAATCCTAGATGATGGGTAAGCGAACACCTCAAAGGGTTCTACCCGTGCTCTCGAAGTTTAAGCTTCTTACATTACGTCTTCGGCACAGGGTCTACGCCGGACTGTGGAGGACATGATGATTCCTGCTCCACAACCCGAGGATCCGGAAGGATCCCTGGGTCCGGCCTCCGAAGAGGATCCGGTCATCGAGGTGGAGCTGATCGACGGGGTGTATCACCAGCTCAGCATCGACAATGCTTTGGTCGCCATTACGGCGGACTACCCCGGGCTAAGTCCGGCTTCCCAGGTGACCACGACCGAAGTTCGGACACCGTTATCTTATTCTTGCCTATTTCTGACCTTCGCGAACGATGGTATTTTGCAGGAAACACCACTATGGCAGGAAGCCGAGCCTGCGGCAGCCGACCTATAAAGGTCAGTCCGAACTAGCAGGAGAAAGAGGAGCGCCGTGCGGGTCGAAACGTCGCCGCAGAGGTATAGCTCGTGTTTGATCTTTTCGAGCAACGTTCCGAGGAAACGTCTAAGTACTCATGATCTTTACAGGAGGAAAAGCGCTCACCGGACTGCGAGCGCAGGAATTGCCGACCCAACCAACACCAGCCAGGCTCCAGCGCCCGGACTGGAGGGGGAGGCGAGTGCAAGACGCGAATCGGATCCTGCTCCAACAGAGGATACCGACAGATTGTCCGCCACCAAGTCGGAGGTGGAGAGCGCTATGAATCATAGACGTCGCCGGACAGTTTTTCAGGAGGCGTGCTTTTCCCCTGAGGCATTGGATGCCTTTAACGCAGGGGACGCGCATCTCCATGCTGCTCAAAATGGTTTTACCAGAGCCACGGAGCAGTATGTTAAAGACATACGGGTAAGGAAATTTTAATGGTTGTATACACCAGTAGCCCCCGAGACTTAAATTAGTTATGCTAACTGATTTAAGGATCATTTGAAATTTCAGGCCCTTAACGAGAAGAATGCCGGCTGTCTCGGGAGCTGCAAGATTGCAAGGCCCAACTTGAGGTCAAGACTTGCTGCCGCAGGAGGAGACGGAAAGACCCTCCTGGTAACACATTTGTATAAATTAATATAAGCGCCATGCGGTATGCGCGTGAGTCTAATAATGACATCGCAGTGCCGCCGAACAAGATCCGGACAGTAACGCTGCTGCGCATGACTAAAGGCCGGCGAGAATGTGCTGAACAGAGTTCAGCAGGAAAGGAACAAGCTCCAAGATGCCAACGCCAAGCTCAGAGAAGAGATGAAAGGCGCACAGGCCGAGCTGCCCGGCTCCGTTAAGGAGAATCAACGACTTCGTCGCGGCATATATAGTAAGTGCTTGAGCGAACTCTTTTGAAAAGAAGATTTCGGCGAGGAAGTGTTTTGACATGATATGTCTTGTAGGTATACTCACGGGTCGTCCTGCAGAGGAGATGCCCGTATCCATGGGTGATCAACTTCCCGAACTATTGCAGCTACTCGAACGAGTTCGGCAGGCAATGAGTGGCGTCGTGCAGGCTTTATGGCCATCCCTCACCCTGCCCGAGGGCCTCGGGGAGCTTGCAGAGAAGCTGCAGGGAGTACGGCAGCGCTTCCGTTTATGGAAGGTTTCGGCTTGCCGTCAAGGTGCCAGGGAGGCTTGGGCCATGGTAAAGACGCGTTACAAGAAGGCAGATCCCAACCATATGGCCGAAGTCGGACCGGTGGGGCCCGATGGGAAGGAGATCCCTGTGAGTTTAGTGTACAGCCAGGTAGAACTGGCTGCTAAATTTTCCCAACGGGACTGTAAACTAGACAGCCTGTTAGACGGGATTGAGGAGGAATACAAGCAATAAACTTGACAATGTATGTTATCCTTTAAAAATGACATGTGAAATGCCTTCTAGCCGGATTGTAGATCGTTTGTCGTTGCCGACCTTTTCGCTTCGACCTCGGGACCCTAGAGTCCGGAGTGTGTCCGAATACCTTTTTGGTTAAGAAATAACCGTGGTATGCATGGAGACCAGGCGTAGGGGTCATTAGTGCTTTATCAGACAAGTGCCCAACTAGTTATGTTATATTACATGGTTAGTAAGAAACATCTTCCAGGGAGAATAGTTCCGTTAAGGGTTCCTTTCGCTGGGGGTGGCGTGCCCTAAAATGCATTGCCGGACTGCACAAAAAAAAGCAGTAGAACATCTGGGGGCAGATGGAAAAAATAGGTAAAAAGTCATCTTTTAAATCACCGACCGAATATTCCCTTAAGAACGCTAGCTTTCGGCTTCACCCAGTCTGAGGTACACATCCGGTGACCGGCAAGAATAATCGCAGAGGTGCTCCTTTACCACCTAGCCGAACAATCGGGAACGTAGGGGTAAGCACAGGAGCCAGGCAACCCAGCTTGGCCAAAACTTAAGTCATATCGATGCATATAATGGCGAGTAAAAGGTACATGTGGAAGCGTGACACATGTGTTGGGTATAAAACCCGTATAGTTGAGCTTCTGTAAAAGAAGCCCCCAGGAATAACGAGTGCTGATGGCACATCGTATGTATGCAAAAAATGCGAAAATATACCCCGAGGGGCTTGTTAATTTAGAAGGAAAAAGAGAAAAGAGGACAGCCGAAATGTAAAAGGTTGGACGGGGGAAGGGGACGAACTCTTAGTCCGGCGCTAGGCATAGAATCGTCGGAGTCGGGCTGCGTTCCATGGGTTCGGCTCGAGTCGGTTGTCCGACGCATTTCGTAGACGGTACGCTCCGCCGGTCAGTACTTGATCAATAATGAAGGGGCCTTCCCATCTGGGCTTGAGCTTGTCCTTTTTCTTGTCCGGTAGGCATAGAACTAGTTCGCCAACGTTATAGGTCTTGGCCCGTACTTCTCTGCTTTGATATCTTCGGGCCTGCTGCTGATAAAATGCGGAACGAGCCTTCGCGACGTCACGTTCTTCCTCCAATGTGTCCAAGCTGTCCTGCCGATCCAGCTCGGCTTCTCTTTCCTCATACATGCGCACCCGAGGTGAGTCATGAATAATGTCGCAGGGCAAGACTGCCTCTGCGCCGTATACCATAAAAAATGGTGTGAATCCGGTAGTACGGTTAGGCGTTGTCCGCAGCCCCCAGAGTACAGAGTCGAGCTCCTCGAGCCATTGGGTATCGGATTTGGCGAGTGACCTCACCAATCTGGGTTTGATGCCGCTCATTATTAGACCGTTTGCTCTTTCCACTTGACCGTTGATTTGAGGGTGATAGACTGACGCGTAGTCGAGCTTAATGCCCATATTTTTGCACCATGAGTTGACCTCATCGGCTGTGAAGTTTGTGCCGTTGTCGGTGATGATGCTGTGGGGGACTCCGTAACAGTGTACCACCTCTGATATAAAGTCTATCACTGGTCCGGACTCTGCCGTTTTGACCGGTTTGGCCTCTATCCATTTGGTGAACTTATCCACCATGACCAACAGGTATTTTTTCTTGTGGGTTCCCCCTTTAAGGGGTCCGACCATGTCAAGCCCCCAGACCGCGAACGGCCAGGTAATGGGTATGGTTTTGAGGGCGGTGGGTGGCATATGGCTCGATTAGCAAAGAGCGGCAACCAACGATCGCTGGACCAAGTCTGTCGTCTGCCCGAGCCGTCGGCCAATAAAATCTGTGACGGAATGCCTTTCCTACGGGGCCGGGCTGCTGCGTGGTGTCCACCTAGTCCGCATGGATTTCAGCCAGAGGTTTCGCCCTTCTTCTTCGGAGATACACCTTTGAAGGACTCGGTAGTACTTTTCTTATAAAGTTCTCCTCATGGACCTTGTAGGCCTTCGATCGCGGACTATGCAGCGGGCCTCATTTTGGTCTTCGGGAGTTCCTGCCTAAGTAAGTAGGCTAGGAAAGGTTCATCCCACGCGCGATTCTGCCATTATATCGTGGGCGGATGGTGTTATGTCGTCTCGCTGAATCACTAGTTGGTGCGGCTTTCTCCGGTTTGTCGCTACTGACCCCTCTTCCCATAATACGGATGGCTTGAAGAGCCGTTCTGGAAGATATTTGGAGGACGATATCACGTTTGGCGCCCGATGCGTGCGGGATGTCGGCCGCTTGGTTATTATCTTGGGCTATGTGATGGAATTCGAGTCCTTCAAACCGAAGTGACATTTTCGGGACAGCATTACGATATGCTGCCATTTTGGATCCTTGGCATCAAGTCTCCATTTATTTGGGATATTGCAAGGTTTGAATCGCGCACCTCTAGGCGTTGGATGCCCATGGAGACGCCATCCGGAGACCATGTAACAGGCCTCAGATTCGCTGCATTGTTGGAGTCCGTGTACATTATTTGAAGTACGATTGGATGTATCTCCGTGGGGACGCCGACGACGGCAGCCCCCATCCGCCAACATTTTGGAGCCGTCGAAGTGCATAGTCCAATTGGAGTATGCGCCGTACTCTTTAGGTAGTTCGGCTTCAGTCCATTCGGCGACGAAGTCAGCCAAAACTTGTGACTTTATGGCTCGTCGAGGTTTGTAGGTTATGTCCAATGGCAAGAGCTCAATGGCCCATTTTGCAATCCTGCCCATTGCGTCGCGGTTATTTATAATGTCATTGAGTGGCACTTCAGAAGCCACTGTTATCGAACACTCTTGAAAGTAGTGCCCGAGCTTCCGAGACACCATGAACACCGCGTATGCTATCTTTTGATAGTGCGGGTAACGGGATTTGCAGGAGGTTAACACAGGGGATACGTAATACACTGGTTTTTGAAGAGGGAATTTATGCCCTTCTGTTGCGCGTTCGACGACGAGGACATCGCTTACAACTTGATGTGTTGCAGCGATGTATAACAACATTGGCTCGCCCAGGGTGGGCGCAGCCAGGACCGGATTTGTTGCCAATTTGGCTTTTATTTCTTCGAGTCCGGCAGTGGCGGCATCCGTCCACTCGAAGTGTTCGGTGCGCCTTAGGAGGCGATAAAGGGGCAACGCCTTTTCTCCTAAACGGGAGATAAAACGGCTTAGAGCTGCCACGCATCCTGTTAACTTTTGTATTTGCTTGAGGTCTTTTGGAATATCCAACTGCGACAGAGCCCGGATTTTGGCCGGATTTGCTTCAATTCCTCTACCGGATACGATGAAGCCCAGCAGCTTTCCGGCTGGTACACCAAAAACACATTTTTCCGGATTCAGCTTGATGTCATATGCTCTAAGGTTGTCGAATGTGAGCCTCAAATCGTCTACTAAAGTTTCGACGTGTTTTGTTTTGACGACTACGTCGTCTACGTATGCCTCGACTGTTTTGCCTATCTGGGTAGCCAGACATGTTTGAATCATGCGCTGATATGTTGCGCCGGCGTTTTTAAGTCCGAAGGGCATCGTGTTGAAGCAGAATGGTCCGTATGGAGTAATAAATGCCGTTGCGGCTTGATCTGCTTCCGCCATCTTGATTTGATGATAGCCAGAGTATGCGTCCAGGAAGCACAACGAGTCGTGTCCTGCCGTGGCGTCGATAATTTGATCGATGCGGGGGAGGGGGAAAGGATCCTTTGGGCAAGCCTTGTTGAGGTCTTTGAAGTCGACACAGAGGCGCCAGGATTTATCTTTCTTTGGTACCATCACCAAATTTGCTAGCCAGTCCGGATGTTTAATGTCTCTAATGAATCCGGCTTCCGATAGCTTGGCTAGCTCTTCTCCCATTGCCTGTCTCTTGGGCTCGGAAAATCGTTGAAGAGCCTGTTTGACTGGCTTGAATCCTTTTAGGATGTTTAGGCTGTGCTCTGCCAACCTGCGAGGGATTCCGGGCATGTCTGAAGGGTGCCAGGCGAAGATGTCCCAATTTTCCCGAAGGAAATCGCGTAGTGCGGCGTCAACTTCGGGGTTCAACTATGCCCCGATGGAGGCCGTCTTTGTTGGGTCCGTTGGGTGGACCTGAAATTTGACTATCTCATCTGCTGGTTTGAAGGAGGTGGACTTGGATCTTTTATCAAGTATCACATCGTCCCTGTTTACCGTAGAGCGCAGCGCGATGAGTTCCTCTGCCGCTAAGGCTTCGGATAGTGCTTCGAGGGCTAGTGCGTCTGTCTTGTTTTCGGCGCGGAGTGCTGTGTCCGGATCACTGACGAGAGTGATTATTCCGCTGGGCCCAGGCATTTTGAGCTTCATGTACCCGTAATGAGGTATTGCTTGAAAAATTGTGAATGCCTCTCGTCCTAATATGGCGTGATAGCCGCTGCTGAACGGGGCCACCTGGAACGTGACTTCTTCGGATCTGTAATTGTCCGGAGAGCCGAACACCACATCAAGTGTGATTTTTCCGGTGCAGCGCGCTTCCCGGCTAGGGATTATTCCTCTGAAGGTTGTGCTGCTTCGCTCAATATGGCTCCAATCGATTTCCATTTTTCGCAGGGTTTCCTCGTAAATGAGGTTTAGTCCGCTGCCGCCGTCCATGAGGACTTTTTTCAGTCGAAAGCCGTCCACTATGGGACTAAGTACCAGTGCGGCTGGGGCTCTGGTAGCTCGAGATGTGGGCTCGTCGCTGGTGCTGAAGGTGATAGCTGTGTCGCTCCATGGATTTGCAGTTGCTACTTAGTAGACTTCTGCGAGTTCGCGGATTGTTCGTTTTCGCATATTATTTGATGCGGAAGTCTCGAAGACTGTTGAGACCGTGCTGGTATTGTTGGAGTGGTTTCCCGGAGCTAGAAGCTCTTCGCCACTTTTGGCCACCTGCCGTAGTATCCAACATGCTCGAAGGCTGTGTGTTGGGACAGCTCCCCCTGTATTATAAAGTTTACAGGGTCCATTGTGCCATCCCTCCAGTACGGTTCCGTTTCCCTTGATGGGTTTTTGCTTTTTGGATTTTGCATCTGGGGCCTGATTGTGAGGCGCCCTTTTACCGCGGACTGGACTTGGGGCCGGATTATCCCAAAATTGATTTTTCAGTTTTCCGGAAACTTTCCATCGCACAGTACTTTCGTACTATGGACGCCAGATCGGTAAAACGCGTAATCTTGCGATGATCAATGGCGTTCAGGATTCCCTTGTCCGTGCAGTTATTGCAGAAGATTGAGATTGCGTTTTCCTCTCGGCAGTCTTTTATCCTGTCCATAACCAGGAGGAATCTGGCCCAGTAATGATGTACTGTTTCTGAGGGCTCTTGCCGAATTAGAGATAGGTCGCATATGTCTGGGCGGGTGGGTGGAATAAAATCCAGATCCCTGCCCATCTTTGGGCTCAAAGGCCGAGAGACTTCCGAATTCGGAAGCTTGATTTGCTGGAGACAGCCCAGCGAGTCCGAAGCGACGCACGATTTTAGGTTCAATGCTCGATCAGGGTCCGTTCCTCCGCGGGAATCCGGCATGGAGGGTTCGGGAATCCGGACATAGATTGTTTTCAACAACGGCAACAAATTGCCGAGTTGTTCTTCTACCACTTCGACGTGGTGGGTAGCCTGGGGAGAGTTAATCTCTCTCAGATCGGTTTTAAGTCCGATCTGATTGTAGTCCGCTATGACGACTCGAGGCGGCGATGCGATCCAAGAGCTCGTTAACTGACGAGAGCTCGATTGGATCTAACTGTTCGGCAGCTTTAGGGCTGACGCGAAGATTGCTTTTGATGACTTGAGAAGTCATTGCCGAAGCGGCGGCCGGACGGGCGGTCATAAGAAAACCACCAAGCCGGATTGTTTGACCCGGCCAAGGCCCTCCGGCGAAAAACACCGTCTTTGAAGGCGGGTAAAGGCATCCGCTCTATCGGCGACGACACGAGGAACTCTCAATGAAAGCACCAATGTCGGTGTCAAAACCGGCGGATCTCGGTAGGGGTCCCGACCTGTGCGTCTAGGCGGATGGTAACAGGAGACGAGGGACACAATGTTTTTACCTGTGTTCAGCCCTCTCGATGGAGGTAAAACCCCACGCCCCGCTTGATTAATATTGATGATATGGGTAGTACAAGAGTAGATCTACCACGAGATCAAGGAGGCTAAACCCTAGAAGCTAGCCTATGGTATGATTGTTGAGATGTGATGTTGTGTCTCACGGACTAAAGCCCTCCGGTTTATATAAACCCGGAGAGGCTAGGGTTACATGAACTTCGGTTACAATGGTAGGGGATCTACATATCCGTATTGCCAAGCTTGCCTTCCACGCCAAGGAAAGTACCTTCCGGACACGAGCCGGAGTCTTCAATCTTCTATCTTCGTAGTCTGGGAGTCCGGCGAATATTGATAGTCCGGCTGTCCGGACACCCCCTAGTCCAGGACTCCCTTAGTGATGCATAACAATGAGAGGGGAGAGTGTTGTCTACGTACCATTGTAGACCGGAAGCGGAAGCGTTATGACAACGCGGTTGATGTAGTCGTACGTCTTCACAATCGACCGATCCTAGTGTTGGGGAACGTAGTAATTTCAAAAAAAATCCTACGCACACGCAAGATCATGGTGATGACATAGCAACGAGATGGGAGAGTGTTGTCCACGTACCCTCGTAGACCGTAAGCGGAAGCATTATGACAACGCGGTTGATGTAGTCGTACGTCTTCACGATCCGACCTATCCAAGCACCGAACGTACGGCACCTCCGAGTTCAGCACACGTTTAGCTCGATGAGGATCCCCGGGCTCCGATCCAGCAAAGCTTCGGGGATGAGTTCCGTTAGCACGACGGCGTGGTGACGATGATGACGTTCTACCGGCGCAGGGCTTCGCCTAAACTCCGCGACGATATGACCGAGGTGGAATATGGTGGAGGGGGGCACCGCACACGACTAAGGAACGATCCGTAGATCAACTTGTGTGTCATGGGGTGCCCCCTGCCCCCGTATATAAAGGAGCAAGGGGAAGGGGGCGGCCGGCCTAGGGAGGGCGCGCCAGGGAGGAGTCCTACTCCCACCGGGAGTAGGACTCCCTCCTTTCCTAGTCCAACTAGGAGAGGGAAGGAAGGAAGGAGAAGGAGAAGGAAGGAGAGGGAGGAAAAGGAGGAAGGGGGCGGCCCCTAGTCCAGTCGGTTTGGGCTAGGGGGCGCGCGCCTGCCTCCTCTCTTCCACCACTTGGCCCATGAGGCCCATTACTTCTTCCTCGTATTCCCGTAACTCCCCGGTACGCCCGAAAATACCCGAATCACTCGGAACCCTTCCGATGTCCGAATATAGTCGTCCAATATATCGATCTTTACGTCTCAACCATTTCGAGACACCTCATCATGTCCCCGATCTCATCCGGGACTCCGAACTCCTTCGGTACATCAAAACTCATAAACTCATAATATAACTGTCATCATAACGTTAAGCGTGCGGACCCTACGGGTTCGAGAACTATGTAGACATGACCTAGAACTATTCTCGGTCAATAACGAATAGCGGAACCTGGATGCCCATGTTGGTTCCTACATATTCTACGAAGATCTTTATCGGTCAAACCGCATAACAACATACGTTGTTCCCTTTGTCATCGGTATGTTACTTGCCCGAGATTCGATCGTCGGTATCCAATACCTAGTTCAATCTCGTTACCGGCAAGTCTCTCTACTCGTTACGTAATGCATCATTCCGTAACTAACTCATTAGTTACATTGCTTGCAAGGCTTATAGTGATGTGCATTACCGAGAGGGCCTAGAGATACCTCTCCGACAATCGGAGTGACAAAATCTAATCTCGAAATACGCCAACCCAACATGTACCTTTGGAGACACCTGTAGTACTCCTTTATAATCACCCAGTTACGTTGTGACATTTGGTAGCACCCAAAGTGTTCTTCCGGTAAACGGGAGTTGCATAATCTCATAGTTACAGGAACATGTATAAGTCATGAAGAAAGCAATAGCAACATACTAAACGATCAAGTGCTTGGCTAACGGAATGGGTCATGTCAATCACATCATTCTTTGATTAACGAGCTAGTCAAGTAGAGGCATACTAGTGACACTATGTTTGCCTATGTATTCACACATGTATTATGTTTCCGGTTAATACAATTCTAGCATGAATAATAAACATTTATCATGAAATAAGGAAATAAATAATAACTTTATTATTGCCTCTAGGGCATATTTCCTTCAGTCTCCCACTTGCACTAGAGTCAATAATCTAGTTCACATCGCCATCTGATTTAACACCAATATTCACATCTGTATGTGATTAATACCCATAGTTCACATCATCATGTGATCTACACCCAGAGGGTTTACTTGAGTCAATAATCTAGTTCACATTGCTATGTGATTAACATGCAAAGAGTACTAAGGTATGATCATGTTTTGCTTGTGAGAGAAGTTTAGTCAATGGGTCTGTCATATTCAGAGCTTATGTATTTTGCAAATATTCTATGTCCACAATGCTCTGCACGGAGCTACTCTAGCAAATTGCTCCCACTTTCAATATGTATCCAGATTGAGACTTAGAGTCATCTGGATTGGTGTAAAAACTTGCATCGTTGTAACTTTTTACGACGGGCTCTTTTATCACCTCCATAATCGAGAAACATCTCCTTAGTTCTCACTAAGGATATTCTTGGCCGCTTTCTAGTGATCTACTCTTAGATCAAAATTGTTTTCCTTTGTCAAACTCAGAGCAAGGTATACAATAGGTCTGGTTCACAGCATAGCATACTTTATAGAACCTATGACTAAGGCATAGGGAATGACTTTTCATTCTCTTTCTATTTTCTGCCATGGTCGTGTCTTGAGTCCTACTCAACTTCACACCTTTGCATCACAGGCAAGAACTCCTTCTTTGATTGTTCCGTTTTGAACTATTTAAATTTTTTATCAAGGTATGTACTCATTGAAAAATCTTATCAAGCGTCTTGATCTATCTATATAGATTTTGATGCTCAATGTGTAAGCAGATTCACCGAGGTCTTGCTTTGAAAAACTTTTATTCAAGTATCCCTTTATGCTATCTAGAAATTCTATATCATTTCCAATTAATAATATGTCATCTACATATAATATCAGAAATGCTACAGAGCTCCCACTCACTTTCTTGTAAATACAGGCTTCTCAAAAAGTCTGTATAAAACCATATGCTTTGATCAACTCATCAAAGCGTATATTCCAACTCCGAGAGGCTTGCACCAGTCCATAAATGGATCGCTAGGGCTTGCACACTTTGTTAGCACCTTTAGGATTGACAAAACCTTCTGCTTGCATCATATACAACTCTTCTTTAATAAATCCATTAAGGAATGTAGTTTTGACATCCATTTGCCAAATTTCATAAAATGTGGCAATTGCTAACATGATTCGGACAGACTTAAGCATCGCTACAATTGAGAAAATCTCATTGTAGTCAACACCTTGAACTTGTCAAAAACCCTTTTTGTGACAAGTCGAGCTTTGTAGGTAGTAACACTACTATCAGTGTCCGTCTTCCTCTTGAAGATCCATTTATTTAACATGGCTTGCTGATCATCGAGCAAGTCAATCAAAGTCCATTCTTTGTTCTCATATATGGATCATATCTCTGATTTTATGGCCTCAAGCCATTTCGCGGAATCTGGGCTCATCATCGCTTCCTCATAGTTCGTAGGTTCATCATGGTCTAGTAACATGACTTCCAGAACTGGATTACTGTACCACTTTGGTGGGATCTTACTCTGGAAGACCTACAAGGTTAAGTAGCAACTTGATTGAAGTTTCATGATCATCATCATTAATTTCCTCACTAATTGGTGTAGGAATCACTGGAACTGATTTCTGTGATGAACTACTTTCCAATAAGGGAGAAGGTACAATTACCTCATCAAGTTCTACTTTCCTCCCACTCACTTCTTTCGAGAGAAACTCCTTCTCTAGAAAGGTTCCATATTAAGCAACAAAGATATTGCTTTCGGATCTGTGATAGAAGGTGTACCCAAAAGTCTCTTTTGGGTATTCTATGAAGATGCACTTCTCCGATTTGGGTTTGAGCTTATCATGCTGAAACTTTTTCACATAAGCATTGCAACCCCCAAACTTTAAGAAACGACAGCTTAGGTTCATTGCTAAACCATAGTTCATACGGTGTCGTCTCAACGGATTTAGATGGTGCCCTGTTTAACGTGAATGTAGTTGTCTCTAATGCATAACCCCAAAACGATAGTGGTAAACCGATAAGAGACATCATAGATTGCACCATATCCAATAAAGTGCGGCTACGACGTTCGGACACACCATAACGTTGTGGTGTTCCAGGTGGTGTGAGCTGTGAAACTATTCCACATTGTTTTAGTTGAAGACCAAACTCGTAACGCAAATATTCGTCTCCGCGATCAGATCGCAGAAACTTTATTTTCTTGTTACCATGATTTTTCCACTTCACTCTGAAATTCTTTGAACCTTTCAACTATTTCAGACTTATGTTTCATCAAGTAGATATACCCATATCTGCTCAAATCATCTTGTGAAGGTCAGAAAATAACGATACTTGCCACGAGCATCAACACTCATTGGATTGCATACATCGGTATGTATTATTTCCAATAAGCCAGTAGCTTGTTCCATTGTTCCGGAGAACAGAGTTTTAGTCATCTTGCCCAAAAGTCACGGTTCGCAAGCATCAAATGATTCATAACCAAGTGATTCCGAAAATCCATCTTTATGGAGTTTCTTCATGCGCTTTACACCGATATGACCCAAACGGCAGTGCCACAAATAAGTTGCACTATCATTATTAACTTTGCATCTTTTGGCATCAATATTATGAATATGTGTATCACTATGATCGAAATCCAACAAACTATTTTCATTGGGTGTATAACCATCGAAGGTCTTATTCATGTAAACAGAATAACAATTATTCTTTAACTTCAAATGAATAACCGTATCGCAATAAACATGATCAAATCATATTCATGCTCAACGCAAACGCTAAATAAAATTTATTTAGGTTTAACACTAATCTCGAAAATATAGGGAGTGTGTGATGATGATCATATCAATCTTGGAACTATTTCCAACACTCATCGTCATTTCCCCTCAACTAATCTCTGTTTATTATGTAACTCCTGTTTCCAGTTACTAATATTAGCAACCGAACAAGTATTAAATACTCAGGTGCTACTATAAACACTAGTAAGGCACACATCAATAATCTGTATATCAAATATACCCTTGTTCACTTTGCCATCCTTCTTATCCACCAAATATTCAGGGCATTTCCGCTTCCAGTGACCATTTCCTTTGCAGTGTAAGCACTCAGTTTCAGGCTTTGGTCCAGCTTTGGTCTTCTTCACGGTAGTGACAACTTGTTTGCCATTCTACTTGAAGTTTCCCTTTCTTTCCCTTTGCCCTTTTCTTGAAACTAGTGGTTTTGTCAATCATCAACACTTGATGCTCTTTCTTGATTTCTACCTTCGTCGATTTCAACATCATGAAGAGCTCGGGAATCGTTTTCGTCATCCCTTGCATACTATAGTTCATCACGAAGTTCTAGTAACATAGTGATGGTGACTAGAGAATTCTGTCAATCACTATCTTATCTGGAAGATTAACTCCCACTTGATTCAAGCGATTGAAGTACCTGCACAATCTGAGCACATGCTCACTAGTTGAGCGATTCTCCTCCATCTTTTAGCTATAGAACTTGTTGGAGACTTCATATCTCTCAACTCGGGTATTTGCTTGAAATATTAACTTCAATTCCTGGAACATCTCATATGGTCCATGACGTTCAAAACATCTTTGAAGTCCCGATTCTAAGCCGTTAAGCATGGTGCACTAAACTATCAAGTAGTCATCATATTGAGCTAGCCAAACATTCATAACGTCTGCATCTGCTCCAGCAATAGGTTTGTCACCTAGCGGTGCATCAAGGACATAATTCTTTTGTGCAGCAATGAGGATAAACCTCAGATCACGGATCCAATCCGCATCATTGCTACTAACATCTTTCAACACAATTTTCTCTAGGAACATATCAAAATAAACATACGAAAGCAACAACGCAAGCTATTGATCTACAACATAATTTGCAAAATACTACCAGGACTAAGTTCATGATAAATTAAAGTTCAATTAATCATATTACTTAAGAACTCCCACTTAGACAGACATCTCTCTACTCATTTAAGTGATCACGTGATCCAAATCAACTAAACCATAACCGATCATCACGTGAGATGGAGTAGTTTTCAATGGTGAACATCACTATGTTGATCATATCTACTATATGATTCACGCTCGACCTTTCGGTCTCCGTGTTCCGAGGCCATATCTGCATATGCTAGGCTCGTCAAGTTTAACCTGAGTATTCTGCGTGTGCAAAAGCTGGCTTGCACCCGTTGTAGATGGACGTAGAGCTTATCACACCCGATCATCACGTGGTGTCTGGGCACGACGAACTTTGGCAACGGTGCATACTCAGGGAGAACACTTCTTGATAATTTTTAGTGAGAGATCATCTTAAAATGCTACCGTCAACCAAAGCAAGATAAGATGCATAAAGGATAAACATCACATGCAATCAATATAAGTGATATGATATGGCCATCATCATCTTGTGCTTGTGATCTCCATCTTCAAAGCACCGTCGTGATCACCATCGTCACCGGCGCAACACCTTGATCTCCATCGTAGCATCGTTGTCGTTACGCCATCTATTGCTTCTACGACTATCGCTACCGCTTAGTGATAAAGTCAAGCAATTATAGGGCGTTTTGCATTTCATATAATAAAGCGACAACCATATGGCTCCTGCGAGTTGCCGATAACTTCGGTTACAAAACATGATCATCTCATACAATAAAATATAGCATCACGTCTTGACCATATCACATCACAACATGCCCTGCAAAAACAAGTTAGACGTCCTCTACTTTGTTGTTGCAAGTTTTACGTGGCTGCTACGGGCTTAGTAAGAACCGTTCTTACCTACGCATCAAAACCACAACGATAGTTCGTCAAGTTAGTGCTGTTTTAACCTTAGCAAGGACCAGGCGTAGCCACACTCGATTCAGCTAAAGTGAGAGAGACAGACACCCGCCAGCCACCTTTAAGCACGAGTGCTCGTAACGGTGAAACCAGTCTCGCGTAAGCGTACGCGTAATGTCGGTCCGGGCCGCTTCATCTCACAATACCGCTGAACCAAAGTATGACATGCTGGTAAGCAGTATGACTTGTATCGCCCACAACTCACTTGTGTTCTACTCGTGCATATGACATCTACGCATAAAACCAGGCTCTGATACCACTGTTGGGGAACGTAGTAATTTCAAAAAAAATTCCTACGCACACGCAAGATCATGGTGATGACATAGCAACGAGAGGGGAGAGTGTTGTCCACGTACCCTCGTAGACCGTAAGCGAAAGCGTTATGATAACGCGGTTGATGTAGTCGTACGTCTTCACGATCCGACTGATCCAAGCACCGAAAGTACGGCACCTCCGAGTTCAGCACACGTTCAGCTCGATGAGGATCCCCGGGCTCCGATCCAGCAAAGCTTCGGGGATGAGTTCCGACAGCACGGCGGCGTGGTGACGATGATGACGTTCTACGCGCGCAGGCTTCGCCTAAAGTCATGACGATATGACCGAGGTGGAATATGGTGGAGGGGGGCACCGCACACGGCTAAGGAATGATCCGTAGATCAACTTGTGTGTCATGGGGTGCCCCCCTGCCCCCGTATATAAAGGAGCAAGGGGGAGGGGGCGGCCAGCCTAGGGAGGGCACGCCAGGGAGGAGTCCTACTCCCACCAGGAGTAGGACTCCCTCCTTTCATAGTCCAACTAGGAGAGGGAAAAGAAGGGAAGGAGATGGAGAAGGAAGGAGAGGGAGGAAAAGAAGGAAAGGGGGGCTGGCCCCCTAGTCTAATTCGGTTTGGGCTAGGGGGGCCGCGCGCCCTCCCTCCTCTCTTCCACCACTTGGCCCATGAGGCCCATTACTTCTTCCTCGTATTCCCGTAACTCCCCGGTACCCCCAAAAATACCTGAATCACTCGGAACCCTTCCAATGTCCGAATATAGTCGTCCAATATATCGATCTTTACGTCTCGACCATTTCGAGACTCCTCGTCATGTCCCCGATCTCATCCGGGACTCCGAACTCCTTCGGTACATCAATACTCATAAACTCATAATATAACTGTCATCGTAACATTAATCGTGTGGACCCTACGGGTTCGAGAACTATGTAGACATGACCTAGAACTATTCTCGGCCAATAACCAATAGCGGAACCTGGATGCCCATATTGGTTCCTACATATTCTACGAAGATCTTTATCGGTCAAACCGCATAACAACATACGTTGTTCCCTTTGTCATCGGTATGTTACTTACCCGAGATTCGATCGTCGGTATCCAATACCTAGTTCAATCTCGTTACCGGCAAGTCTCTTTACTCGTTACGTAATGCATCATTCCGTAACTAACTCATTAGTTACATTACTTTCAAGGCTTATAGTGAAGTGCATTACCGAGAGGGCCCAGAGATACCTCTCCGACAATCAGAGTGACAAAATCTAATGTCGAAATACGCCAACCCAACATGTACCTTTGGAGACACCTGCAGTACTCCTTTATAATCACCCAGTTACGTTGTGACATTTGGTAGCACCCAAAATGTTCTTCCGGTAAACGGGAGTTGCATAATCTCATAGTTACAGGAACATGTATAAGTCATGAAGAAAGCAATAGCAACATACTAAATGATCAAGTGCTAGGCTAACGGAATGGGTCATGTCAATCACATCATTCTTCTAATGATGTGATCCCATTAATCAAATGACAACTCATGTCTATGGTTAGGAAACTTAACCATCTTTGATTAATGAGCTAGTCAAGTAGAGGCATACTAGTGACACTATGTTTGCCTATGTATTTACACATGTATTATGTTTCCGGTTAATACAATTCTAGCATGAATAATAAACATTTATCATGAAATAAGGAAATAAATAATCACTTTATTATTGCCTCTAGGGCATATTTCCTTCACCTAGCACCGAAGGTACGGCACCTCCGCGATCTGCACACGTTCAGCTCGGTGACGTCCCACGAACTCTAGATCCAGTTGAGGTCGAGGGAGAGTTTCATCAGCACGACGACGTGATGATGGTGATGATGAAGTTATCGATGCAGGGCTTCACCTAAGCACTAAAACGATATGAACGAGGTGGAAATCTGTGGAGGGGGCACCGCACACGGCTAAACAATCAACTTGTGTGTCTATGCCTCTACGGGGTGCCCCCCTCCCTCGTATCTAAAGGAGTGGAGGAGGGGAGGGCCGGCCCTCTCTATGCCGCGCCCAAGGGGGGGAGTCCTACTCCCAGTAGGAGTAGGTTTCCCCCTTCCCTAGTTGGAGTAGGAGAAGAAGGAAGAGGGAGAGGGAAAGAAGGAAAGGGGGCCCGGCCCCCCTCCCAATTCGGGGGGGGGGGGCGCCCCCACCTTGGATGCCTCCTCCTCTCTTCTATCGTGGCCCATTAAGGCCCATTAACTCCCCGGGGGGTTCCGGTAACCTCCCGGTACTCCGGAAAAATGCCCGAACCACTCGGAACCTTTCTGGTGTCCAAACATAGCCTTCCAATGTATAAATCTTTATGTCTCGACCATTTCGAGACTCCTCATCATGTCCGTGATCACATCTGGGACTCTGAACAACCTTCGGTACATCAAAACACATAAACTCATAATATCGATCGTCATGGAACGTTAAGCGTGCGGACCCTACGGGTTCGAGAACTATGTAGACATGACCGAGACTCACTTCTGGTCAATAACCTATAGCGGAACCTGGATGCTCATATTGGTTCCTACATATTCTACGAAGATCTTTATCGATCAAACCGCATAACAACATACGTTGTTGCCTTTGCCATCGGTATGTTACTTGCCCGAGATTCGATCGTCAATATCTCAATACCTAGTTCAATCTCGTTACCGGCAAGTCTCTTTACTCGTTCTGTAATACTTCATCCCGCAACTAACTCATTAGTCACAATGCTTGCAAGGCTTATAGTGATGAGTATTACCGAGAGGGCCTAGAGATACCTCTCCGAAACACGGAGTGACAGATCCTAATCTCGATATATGCCAACCCAACAAACACCTTCGGAGACACCTGTAGAGCACCTTTATAATCACCCATTTACGTTGTGATGTTTGGAAGCACACAAAGTGTTCCTCCGGTATTCGGGAGTTGCATAATCTCATAGTCTGAGGAACTTGTATAAGTCATGAAGAAAGCAGTAGCAATGAAAATGACACGATCATAATGCTAAGCTAACGGATGGGTCATGTCCATCACATCATTCTCCTAATGATGTGATCCCGTTCATAAAATGACAACACATGTCCATGGTTAGGAAACATAACCATCTTTGATTAACGAGCTAGTCAAGTAGAGGCATACTAGGGACTATATGTTTTGTCTATGTATTCACACATGTACTAAGTTTCCGGTTAATACAATTATTGCATGAATAATAAACATTTATCATGAATTAAGGAAATAAATAATAACTTTATTATTGCCTCTAGGGCATATTTCCTTCACGTTCTTGATCGGACGATACAAGGGCACCTTGTTGGTTGCGATAGCAAGTGATGCCAATAACCGGGTGTTGCCATTGGCATTTTCTTTGGTTGAGGTGGAGAACAATGACAACTGGGAGTGGTTTTTGTATCTTTTGAGGACAAAGGTGTTACCTACTCAGAGGGAAATTTGTGTCATATCGGATCGGCATCCAGGAATTCTTAACCCGATGGAGATTGACATTCCTGGGCATGCTCTATTGCACCATCGATGGTGCATGAGGCACTTATGTTCGAACTTCTATAGGGCATGTGGCCTTAAGGAGTTGGCCGATGATCTTCAAGATTGTTGGCTCGCTTTCTCCGACAAATGGTTTGCCACTCTGTTCAACAAATTGCTAGCACACAAAAAACTTGATCCCGGGGGTCAAGACTTTCTCAATAGGCACATTGAACATCAGAACAAGTGGGCACATGCTTTTGATGAAGATGGCCGGAGATACGGTCAAATGACAAGCAATATGGCCGAATGCTTCAATAAGGTGCTCAAAGGTGCACGTGGATTACCCATGACACGGCAATAGTTCAATACACATTTGACAAGATGAATGCGTACTTTCTAAAGTACTCGATGGAAATGGATGCACAGATAGCGGGTGAGAACAAGCACAAGTACAAGTACAAATTTCCACCCAAGGTTGATGAATGGTTGGAATTTCAATCGTGGAAGGAGTACTCACAAGAAGCTATACTATATAATAACAAAGAGTGGAAGTACGAAGTGAAAGAGCCAGGAGGAACCACAAACGATGGTCGTCAACATGGAGGTCGGGCTTCCAAGGTCTCCTTAACACGGTGTGATTGCTCTTGCGGGAGGCCATTGTTTCTTCATCTCCCATGCTCACACTTGTATACCGCCGGTCGTGTTAGGAATGTGGATGTCAATCACCCCATCCTAGCTGGGCCTTGCACAATACAGTGCGACGCCTCCCAGCTAGGCGCCACACCACGATGTATCTGGCTGTAGCTTCTGTTTCTCTCTGGAATGTTTACCCAGGCATGCAACACCTTTGAGATGGGCGTTGCATTGCACAGTGCGGCGCCCAGCTCAGAAGCGTTGCATGCCTGGATAAAGATTCCAGAAAGCAACAGAAACTTTGCACCCAGTTTGGAGGAAAAAAATGGCTAAGTGTTGGTGTGGCGCCTAGCTAGGAGGCGCCGCACTGTATTGTGCAACGCCCAACCTAGCTAGGGGGCGCCACACTGTATAGTGCAATGCCTCCTAGCTAGGCATTGCACAATACAGTGCGACGCCTCCCAACTAGGCACCGCACCACGCTGTATCTGGCTGTAGCTTCTGTTGCTCTCTAGAATGTTTACCCAGGCATGCAACGCCTCTGAGCTGGGCGTTGCACTGCACAGTGTGGCGCCTAGCTCAGAGGCATTGCATGCCTGGGTAAACATTCTAGAGAGCAACAGAATCTTTGCACCTAGTTTGGGGGGCAAAAAATGGCCAAGTGTTCATGTGGCACCTAACTAAGAGGCTCCACACTGTATAGTGCAATGCCTCTGAGCTGGGCATTGCACAATACAGTGCGGCGCCTCTTGGCTGGGCGTTGTACAAGCACTTTGTGTTTTTTAACACATTGAAAGGATCGAGAAGAGGTGTCAAGAGGGGGTGAGTAGACTCTAAGTAAGAAAAGTTGCAGTTTTTAATCTCTTTAAGTTGATGTGGAGTTTTAGCACAAGTTTTAACATTCAGAATACATATCAAGCAAGCATGACAAGAGTATATGAGCAGCGGAAAGTAAAGCATGCATGTTGCCAGAATGTAAAGGGATGGAATTGGAGTGTGCAAACACAATTTGGAGACACGGAGATTTTTTATCCATGGTTCCGATAGGTGGTGCTATCGTACATCCACTTTGATGGAGACTTCAACCCACGAAGGGTAACGGTTGCGCGAGTCCACGGAGGGCTCCACCCATGAAGGGTCCATAAAGAAGCAACCTTATCTATCCCACCATGGTCGTTGCCCACGAAGGACTTGCCTCACTCGGGTAGATCTTCACGAAATAGGCGATCTCCTTGCCATTACAAACTCCTTGATTCAACTCCACAATCTTGACGAAGGCTCCCAAGTGACACCTAACCAATCTAGGAGACACCACTCTCCAAAAGGTAATAGAAGGTGTGTTGATGATGAACTCCTTGCTCTTGTGATTCAAATGATAGTCTTCCCAACACTCAACTCTCTCTCACAGTATTTGGACTTGGTGGAAAAGAAGATTTGAGTGGAAAGCAACTTGGGGAAGGCTAGAGATCAAGATTTATGTGGTTGGAATGGAATATCTTGACCTCAACACAAGTGTAGGTGGTTCTCTCTCAGAAAATGTATGTTGGCAGTGTAGGCATGTTCTGATGGCTCTCTCCACGAATGAAGAGTGGGTGGAGGGGTATATATAGCCTCCACACAAAATCTAACCGTTACACACATTATACCAAACTTGGTGGGACAAAATCAGAAAACTCGGTCGGACCGATTCGGTGCATATGTGACCGTTAGGCAATTTCGGTGGGACCAACATGATCAACTCGGTAGGAACGATGTGCTAGGGCTAGGGTAAAGCCTCAACTCGGTTTGATCGATTACACAAACTCGGTGGGACCGATTTGGGTAATAAGCAAAACAAAGAGTTGGCCAGGCAAAGTCGGTGGGACCGATTGCATACCTCGGTGCGACTGAAATTATTGCAACAGGCAACAGAGAGTTTGCAATCCCATCTCGGTGAGACCGAGATCCCATCGGTGAGACCAACTTGATTAGGGTTTCGGGCAGTGGCTATGTCAAGAGAACTCGGTGGCGCCGGATAGAAAGATTCGGTGTGGCCGAGTTTGACTTTTGGTTTGGGACATATGTGGATGTGAGAAAGTGGTTGAGGGCTTTGGAGCATATCACTAAGCACTTTTAGCAAGCAAGTCATTAAGCAACACCTCATCCCCTCTTAATAGTATTGCCTTTCCTATGGACTCAATGTGATCTTGGATCACTAAAAGTAAAATGTAGAGTCTTGTGCTTTGAGCTTGAGCCAATCCTTTGTCCTTAGCATCTTGAAGGGGTTCCACATCCTCTAGTCCACGCCACTCCATTGTTGAACTTATCTTAAACATACTAGGTAGGAGTATTAGTCCAACAAGAGATATGTTGACATTAATTACCAAAATCACCCAGGGAGCACTTGTGCTTTCAATCTCCCCCTTTTTGGTAATTGATGACAACATACATCAAAGCTTTAGATAAAGATATAGAGAATAACAAGTAAAGCTTTGGAAAGACATGTAACATGCATAGGCTCCCCCTACATGTATGCAATCATGTCAATATGGAATATAGGAGCATGTGAATGCATAAGCATGATAGAGTAAGCAATCTGTTACATGTATCTTGGCTATATGCATCAGAGCAAATGATGTGAATATAGGAAACGTACCTTCATGCTCATGAGTCCTTCTTGCAAACAGTATGTACATCAGCAAGAAATCCTCATACACATGACTGTGATGCATATACTTACCTTGTGGTCTTGAGTTGGCTTAGGAAGGAATGAACCTGCGTAAAGAAGGTTAGATAACACAGATACACCTACTAGCCAGAGCAAACAAAAGAAAGCACAAGAGTACCAAGACTGGGATGACATGTAGAGAGTGAGTACTGAGTACACCATTGGATATAGACATGTCCCCAATGGTAAAGATGTGCAATCAATTCAAGGATTTCCTTCCCTTAGATGTCTTGCTCCCCCTGAATCTAGCATGGGATACTGGGAGAAGATAGGGAACAGAAAATCAGAGCAAAGAAAAGAAAAAGAGCTAATGCAAACAATCAAATATGAACATGTCTTTCCCCTCTTAAAGACATGTGACTTCTCTCCTGTTGAACACCAAGCATCTGGGGTCTTTTGAAGTGATACTTCTGTCTCCTTGTAGAAGAACTCTCTCCCCCTGAGTATTCTCTCCCCCTATAGAAATGATTAAGCTTTGATGTGATCTCTCTCTCCCCCGTTGACATCAATTTCCAAGAAGGGTTCTTCTGGATTTTTGTTACAAATGGGTTTGGTCCTTGAGTCACAGAACAAAGCAGCAAGTCGAATGTGATGCTGGTAAAGGACAAGAATCATTGAGTGGAGCTGGATCAAAAAGAATGCAGGAACAAGTGGCAAGCTCTGTTTCCTGTAGTGAAATCGGTGGCACCGAGTTGTGTGCTTCAGTTGCACCGAAAGAGTTTGGTTGGACCGAAAACAACAGACCGGTGTGACCAAGTTCATCATAGAGAAAACACTTGTCACCTCAGCTCACTAGTCAACTAAGATCTCACAAGGATTTGCAAGGAATTTGTCAAAAGATTTGCAATGAATTGGATGCAGGGAATGCAGAACAAAAAGGAACAGAAAAGAAATCTAGATGAAGTTTTTTTGAAAGGGGAAACAAATATGCATGAGACAAAATGCAAGAGCGCATAAAAGAACACAAGAGAACTTCATCTAGAATTGGTCGGCGACAATGTCACCTATGTTAGAGTATATTGACTTAGGAGTCAAGTGAGATCACTTGATCATAGGTCATACTCATCGTTTAAGCTCGAAATGGGGTTACCATTTTTCTTTTAAGCATCTTGATGTACTCAAATCTTGTTGAGTTGCTTTGACTCATGACTTGGAGTAAAGCTTCTCTAAGTGGAATAACATACCTTGGGTGGTGGTGTTGATCGTGATCATGTAGTTGAACTTGTGTGGGTTGCTCAAGGTTGATGTAGCTCATCAAGAGTTGGGAGCTCCACTTGGAATTTGAGTTCATCTACCTACATGGGTTAGTCTTGCAAGGAAGAGAACTTGTGTATCCAAAATGACAATCATAAAACTCAATATAGAATTTGTCAAAGGATATGTTTGAAGGGTTTCGTGCTTCCGTGTCTTCAACCACCATCGTGTAGAGACTTGTTGATGTAGAGATTTGCTAAAGATGTGAGTGGGTTGCAATCTCATAGTTTTAGATTCATCAAAGTACCTACAAGGGTTAGATAGCATGAAAGGGTGCAAATATATCCAAGGCATATAAATAGCAACATGAAAGAAATATCAAGGATTAGTCAAAGGCTCATGCCTTGCATGTATCCAAATGGAGTTCCTACTCCATGTTTGAAGCATCAATGATGTTCAATTCACCTCTCAAACGGCAAAAGATTTTCTCATCAAGCGGTTTGGTGAATATATCAGCTAATTGCTTATCGGTGCGGACATGCTCAAGATCAATGTCCCCTTTGGAAACATGATCTCGAATGAAATGATGACGAACTTCAATATGCTTTGTTCGAGAGTGTTGAACGGGATTGTGAGCAATCTTGATAGCACTTTCATTGTCACAAAGCAATGGAACATGTTTCACATATATCCCATAATCCTTGAGAGTTTGGGTCATCCAAAGTGATTGAGCACAACATGAACCAGCGACAATGTATTCTGCTTCGGCGGTGGATAAGGATACCGAGTTTTATTTCTTGGAGGACCAAGACACAAGAGATCTACCAAGAAATTGACAAGTACCCGAAGTGGACTTTTATCAACCTTGTCTCCGGCATAGTCCGAATCAGAGTAACCAACAAGATCAAAAGAAGACCTCTTAGGATACCAAATGCCAAAATTTGGTGTGTATTAAGTATCTTACTATCCTTTTCACAGCCTTAAGATGACATTCTTTAGGTGCCGCTTGATATCTTGCACACATGCATACACTTAGCATAATATCGGGATGAGAGGCACATAGATATAACAATGAACCAATCATGGAGCGGTAAACCTTTTGATCAACCGGTTCACCATCTTTGGTCAAATCAAGATGTCCACTAGTAGGCATGGGGGTAGTCATACCTTTGCATTCTTGCATATTTAACTTCTTGACTAAGTCCTTGGTGTACTTTGTTTGAGAGACAAAGGTACCTTCCTTAGTTTGCTTGATTTGCAAACCGAGGAAGAATTTGAGTTCACTCATCGTAGACATCTCAAACTTCTCCGGCATTAGCTTTCCAAACTTCTCACTAAAGTGAGGGTTAGTCGAACCAAATATAATATCATCAACATAGATTTGGCACACAAATAGTTCTCCATTAACCATTTTAGTAAAAAGGGTAGAATCAATTTTTCCAATTTCAAAGCCTTTTTCAATAAGGAACTTGGTCAAGCATTTATACCACGCTCTAGGAGCTTGTTTAAGACCATAAAGAGCTTTGTGAAGTTTGTAAACATGATTAGGTTTCTTAGGATTGACAAAGCCGGGAGGTTGCTTAACATAAACTTCCTCCTCTATTTCACCATTTAGAAAAGCACTTTCAATGTCCATTTGGTACAAGGTGATATCATGGTGATTAGCATAGGCAAGTAAGATGCGAATGGACTCAAGTCTAGCAACGGGGAATATGTCTCACCATAGTCCATACCTTCGACTTGGGTGTAGCCTTGGGCGACGAGACGTGCTTTGTTGTGAACTACCTGTCCATCCTCATCTTCAGTACTAGGGAAAACCCTAGCAGTAGCGCGTGTTTTGTGCCCACTAGTAGCGCGGGTGGCCGCGCTACTAATAAGGCGCTATAGCTATTGCTTAGCAGTAACGCGTGCCATCACGCGCTACTACTAGGACAAATAGCTGCAGCGCTTGTTCACTAGCGCTCATCGCTAAGGTATCTACTTGCAGCGTGTTTTCTTTCCATCGCTACTAGTATTTTTTTATTTTTTTTATTTTTAGTGTATTTATGCGCCATCATACAAATATTGGTACAATACCAGCTGTTATGAGGTTTACATCATTATATCCATAACAATGTATTAAATGAAGGTGGATTAGGTTCAAGTGGAGGCAATATGTGGTGCATGTCAAAAGTATACTACTAATCCAAACTTGATCTAGTTTGGACTAGTAGTACTTTCGATGTGCGCCACATGTTGCCTCCACTTGAATCTAATCCGCCAGCACAAGATATTTAATCATCATCATGGTCATTACCACCAACAGTATTTATTTAATCACCACTAACACTAGCTAATAATAATCATCATAGTCATTACCACCAATACTAGCTATTTTATCATCATAGTAATAGTGTAGCACATCATCATCCTGAAACTCATTTCTAGCCAGCTACTCACTCCTACTGCTCTCTCTTAGGTAAAAGAACATAAAACATGTGTAGCTCTCCTCCTTGATCAAATTGGAGCATGCAGATGAACCTGTCTCCTAATCGTGGAAGGCGTCTCTGTTTGCTGCTCCCTAGTACTTCTCTGCGCTCCCCCAACACATATTTGGTCCAGTCTTGCACTATTAAGCATCCGTCGCTAATCTTGAATGCACTAAAGTAAGCTGTAGGATATCTTGGCCGTAAGATGATAATACTCATGATACCTTTAGTGTCGATCCCATAAGGCACAACATTCATCGGGAGTCCCTGTTGAAGAACATCGTATGGTAACATACTTAGCAATGAAGTTTAGCTTCAAAAATAATGTATGGAAAAGATGCAATGAGGACAAAAAGTAAAAATCTTACCATCCTTCCCAAATGGATGTGACCGTAGTTCATTACGAACACTATTGGTCGCACATTTTCAGTACTAACATTTCTAAATGCAGGAAGAAAATTTGTCTTGACAGTATCAAGATCCTCAAGCCATGAAACATAATGACTGAGCTCCTCACAGTTGAGTTCAGCCCCGAGACGATATACGGTCCTGTCTACCAAGCGCTGGACATGTTTGCTTGCACGGAAATAAGTCGACAATACAAATTAGTTGTCAACTATTTTGAATAAACAATATCAAAGACATAAATATGGTTGAGAAACTTACATAATGGTATAACTGGAGGCATTTGCACATTGACCCAGATGTCGGTATTACCTTCAATATCATCTTCCGGACGAATATCAAAGGTGATAACCATATCAGGCTCAAATGCATAAGTCTTGCATAGTGCTCGCCATGTTTTGCATCCAAAATAGGTGTAGTCGTCTGAATTGTATAACTTCGCATGGAAAATATAACCATGCTCAGTCTTCAAGTAAACTTTCTTTTCCTCCATACTATGACTGAAACCTATCTTATCCAATACAAAAACTCTTGCATGGAAGGGGACACGCTAGTAGAATAGTAAAAAAAATATAAGTTGAAGCAAATGAAGCAGATGTCATGCTTAATTACGAAAAAAGACTTGTCATTGTGATTTACTGTATCCACTTCTAAGTTCTCGTCCAGCTTGATGCTGAAGCGCCTATCATCATCTAGGAAGATTCCGTCAAGACACAGCCGCGCTTCGTCTTCGCAGATTTGCAAATACCGAAATCCTTCTCGTCGTCCGACATTTCCTATGTTCATAGTTAAAACATTAATTGAAAATCGATCGAAGACAACTACCAAGATACTCAACACACAAATCCGGGCACTCGATATTTCCTACATATTCTAGCACAAGTCATGCCAAAATTCACGAAAAATCCGGCATGACCTTTGCTAAATAGGACATATCGGCGCTGAAATTTGCCGAACGGAAATGAATCAACACTCCGCAAAACATAGGCCACTCGAAGGTGTAACCTGCAAACATGACCGGCCACTTGGATATTGAGCAACACAAGATATACATTTCAAAAGTAGATCATCTCATGCATTCAATAAGCAAAAGTAGATCATCTCATGCGTCAGTACATCGTCGAATATTATCACTAATACATCACGAATAGTGTCATACATATAACATCACTAATACAACTAAAACTCTAGCACACAACGGGTATCGGCGCGGGCGGTGGACACCCACAGAGAAGGCACCATCACGGGATCATAGCTCCAGTGAGATCCCCGGAGAACCTGCCACGTATTGGAGAACGACCTGTGCTCCAACGCAAACAAGTAGCGACGGACGTGCACGTCCTCCTCACTGACACGGTGACGCACCACCTCCGCGGAGTCCTCGAGCCTCTGGATCATCACTGGCCCACGCGACCACCACCAAAGAAGGTTCGGGTCAACAATAGGCTGGCTCCTCACCAACCCGCGCCCCCGGTAGGTAGCGCCTCCAGACCACCCGGCGGAGCCAGGTCCGGACATGACCGATCTGGTCAAGCGGTGTAAATCCTCCGCCGACTCGACGACGAGGATGCAGGATAGGCATCGTCCACGTCGAGGCGGGAAAAATTGCTTTAACTAAAAAATAGAAACAAGTTCTTACTAACTAGTTCTATTAATTCAACTAGTTCTTACTAAAAATAAGTACCTAGGAACTACTGCCCTAATTACCATCTAAGTAATTAACTAACTAGCACTAAAAATAGCCTAGGGTTCATACTAACTAGCACTAAACAGCTAGGGTTCAGACTAACCAGAGAAGAGGGATCGGAAGGGGAGAGTGCTTACAGAGGGCGGGGAGAGAGATGGGGTCGGGGGAGAGGGCGGCACCGAGGCGCGGCAAGGCGGGGTCAGGGGAGACGGCGGCGAGGCGGGTCGAGGGAGACGGCGGCAAGGCGGGGTCAGGGGAGACGACGGCGAGGCAGGGTCGAGGGAGACGACGGCGAGGCGGGGTCGGGGAGACGGCGGCGAGGCGAGGTTGGGGGAGACGACGGCGAGGCGGGGTCGGGGAAGACGGCGGCGAAGCGGAGGCGATGAGGAATAGTAGAGGAGAATTGGGGGAGGAAGCAAAGGAGAGGGAATCAGGCCGCGCGGGGGGTTAGGTGAAAATAGCTTTAACTGTAGCGTGGGGACGAAAAATGCGTTGCTGCTAAAATCCATAGTAGTAGCGCTGTTCGCAGAAGGGCGCTACTACTATACCTAGCACGTCGGAAACGGTGTGGCAATTATAGTAGTAGCGCTTTCTGTAACTGTCGCGCTACTGCTAAGCGGCTAACAGTAGCGCGGTTCTGCCGGACGCGCTACTGCTAAGTAGCAGTAGCGCCTCATTTTGACAAGCACTACTGGTAACATTCTGTGTATAAGGTTTTCCCTAGTAGTGCTTGCTTGTTGTGAAACACCCATTTGGTATCAATGATGTTGTGCTTGTTGTCGGGCTTCTCAACCAATGTCCAAACTTGATTTCTCTCAAAGTTGTGTAGCTCTTCATGCATGGCGTTTATCCAATCCGGATCTTCCAATGCTTCTTCAACCTTCATAGGTTCAATGCTAGAGATGAATTAATAATGTTCACAAAAGTTAGCCAAATGAGTTTTAGAGCGAGTGATTCTCCCGGTTTGAATATCATTATAGATTTGCTCGACGGGATGGTCTTTGGCGACTCTTGCTCGAACTCATGGAAGCTTTTGCTTGGATCTGGGTGGAACATCTTCTTCATCTTGTTCTTCTTCTTGGCCTTCTTCATTGTTGACATTGTCGTTCTCTTGTCGTGGTGGAGAAGGAGGTTGTTGATGTTCATCTTGGTGTACTTCCTCGTTTTCTTCGTCTTGGTGTGTTGTACTCGTGGATGCTTCCATGTCAACTCTTGATCACCTTGTCGTGAGGTAGAAGCTTCCACTTGGACGGACGAGGTACTCTCCTTCACCTCCGTTGGACGAATCTTGCCAATAGACAAGTCTTGGATTGCTTCTGAAGGGTCTTTGTCTCCTACATCAATTGGCAATTGCTCTACTTGCGAGCCGTTAGATTCATCAAACATCACATCTACCATCTCTTCAACCTTTCGGGTGAAATTATTGTAGACACGGTAAGTGTGAGAGTTTGAGCCATAACCAAGTAGGAAACCTTCATGAGATTTTGAAGCAAATTTAGGACGATGATGCTTATCAAGAATGTAGCACTTTGAGCCGAATACTCAAAAGTATCCAACTTGGGGTTTGTTACCGGTGAGGAGCTCATATGTCGTCTTGCCGAGTAGCTTGTGAAGATACAAGCGATTTGTTGCATGACATGCTGTCTCTACCGCTTCCGCCCAAAAGTGTTTTGGAGTCTTGTACTCATCAAGCATCATTCTTGCCATCTCAATAAGAGTCCGGTTCTTCCTCTCAACAACTCCATTTTGTTGAGGTGTGTGCATAGCCGAGAACTCGTGTGAAATCCCTTGTTCGTCAAGAATGGTATCCACATTTGCGTTCTTGAACTCCGTTCCATTGTCGCTCCGAACCTTCTTGATCTTCACTTCAAATTGATTTTGGGCCTTCCTAGCGAAGTTTTTGAAGATCTTTTGGACCTATGATTTGTCATCAAGAAAGAACACCCACGTAAATCTTGAAAAATCATCGACTATGACTAGACCAAATGAGTTACCACCGAGATTCTTGTAGGCATTGGGACCAAAGAGATCCATGTGAAGTAGCTCGAGCGGTCTTCTCGTGGTCATAATGTTCTTCACGGGGTGAATCCCTCCAACTTGTTTTCCTGCTTGACAAGCACTACAAAGTCTATCCTTGTCAAATATAACATCTTTTACTCCAAGGATATGATCACCTTTAATAAGCTTATCAAGATTTCGCATGCCCACATGACCTAACCTTCTATGCCACAACCAGCCTTTAGAAGATTTAGTAATTAAGCAAGTTCTAGGTTGAGCCTTTTTAGTGAAATCAACATTGTAAAGATCACCTCTACGTATACCGGTAAAGACCATTTTATGATTGTCTCTTCGAAACACTTGGCAATCTACTTCAGTAAATAGGACATTGAAACCGAAATCAGCAAGTCTAGATACTGAAAGTAAATTGTACCCAAGAGATTCAACGAGCATGACATTTTGTATGGAGCTATCATGTGAGATGGCCACCTTACCAAGGCCAACCACCTTACCCTTTGAGTTATCACCAAAAGTGACATACTTTCGAGGGCCATCGTTTTCAGCAAGCTCATGAAACATATCTTTGTCTCCGATCATATGATCAGTACATCCACTATCAAGGACCCATTCCTTTCCTCCAGCCATGTAGCCGCGAAGATTAGCCATAAGACCAAAGCGTCTCATCGCATCATCAAGATTAGTCACTATCATCATCCTCATCATAGAATCCATGTTCAACATCGTCTTGTATTTGATCAATTCCTAGAGAGGGTAATTCATTAGATAAATGATCATCACAATGGTCATCTTTATGAATTCTAATAGCTTCGGAGATGATATTGCTAATGATTCCAACATCTCCTTTGGCACGCATGAGATTGGTAAGCTCAAAGAGACAATTACCAAAAATAGGATCACTAGAATTCATCTTACTCAAGGCAATAGACTTATGACAAATTTCATCTATGTTTTGCAAGGAATAGTTTGGAAATCTTTCCACAAGAAATCTTCATATAGTGTAGGCACAATCAAGATTAGGCAAACATCCAATCAAGTTTCTAGGCAAGCCTCTAGTGATAAGATTAACAGTTCTAAGGTTGTGGATCATGTCGATAGACTCATCAAGGGTAGGATGCAAAGAATCAACATGAGGTGCACAAGGGCTAGTAATCTACTTGTTCAAATGATATTCATTGAAAATCTCAAGCATCTCATTTTTCCACTTATGAAAGTATTCTCCATCAAGAGTAGGCACTCGACGTCTAAGACTCCCCAATGTAGACTCATCCATCTTCCTCCAATGGTGATTAAACAAAGCAATGGAGACCAAAGCTCTGATACCAATTGAAAGGATCGAGAAGAGGTGTCTAGAGGGGGGGGGGTGGATAGACTCTAAGTAAGAAAAGTTGTAGTTTTTAATCTCTTTAAGTTGACGTGGAGTTTTGGCACAAGTTTTGACATTCACAATACATATCAAGCAAGCATGTCAACATTATATGAGTAGCGAAAAGTAAAGCATGCATGTTGGAAGAATGTAAAGGGATGTGATTGGAGTGTGCAAATGCAATTTCGAGACACGGAGATTTCTTATCCGTGGTTCCGATAGGTTGTGCTATCATACATCCACGTTGATGAAGACTTCAACCCATGAAGGGTAACGGTTGCGCGAGTCCACGGAGGGCTTCACCCACGAAGGGTCCATGAAAAAGCAACCTTGTCTATCCCACCATGGCCGTCTCCCACGAAGGACTTGCCTCACTCGGGTAGATCTTCACGAAGTAGGCGATCTCCTTGCCCTTACAAACTCCTTGGTTCAACTCCACAATCTTGACGGAGGCTCCCAAGTGACACCTAACCAATCTAGGAGACACCACTCTCCAAAAGGTAATAGAAGGTGTGTTGATGATGAACTCCTTGCTCTTGTGATTCAAATGATAGTCTCCCCAACACTCAACTCTCTCACACAGGATTTGGATTTGGTGGAAAGAAGATTTGAGTTGAAAGCAACTTGGGGAAGGCTAGAGATCAAGATTTATGTGGTTGGAATGGAATATCTTGACCTCAACACAAGTGTAGGTGGTTCTCTCTCAGAAAATGTATGTTGGAAGTGTAGGCATGTTCTGATGGCTCTCTCCACGAATGAAGAGTGGGTGGAGGGGTATATATAGCCTCCACACAAAATCTAACCGTTACACACATTAGCAAACTCGGTGGGACCAAATCAGAAAACTCGGTCGGACCGATTTAGTGCATATGTGACCGTTAGGCAATTTCGGTGGGACCAACATGATCAAATCGGTAGGAACGATGTGCTAGGGCTAGGGTAAAGCCTCAACTCGGTTTGATCGATTACACAAACTCGGTGGGACCGATTTGGGTAATAAGCAAAACAAAGAGTTGGCCAGGCAAAGTCGGTGGGACCGATTGCATACCTCGGTGCGACTGAAATTATTGCAACAGGCAAGAGAGAGTTTGCAAGCCCATCTCGGTGAGACCGAGATCCCATCGGTGAGACCAACTTGATTAGGGTTTCTGGAGTGGCTATGTCAAGAGAACTCGGTGGCGCCGGATAGAAAGATTCCGTGGGGCCGAGTTTGACTTTTGGTTTGGGACATATGTGGATGTGAGAAAGTGGTTGTGGGCTTTGGAGCATATCACTAAGCACTTTTAGCAAGCAAGTCATTAAGCAACACCTCATCCCCTCTTAATAGTATTGGCTTTCCTATGGACTCAATGTGATCTTGTATCACTAAAGGTAAAAATGTAGAGTCTTGTACTTTGAGCTTGAGCCAATCCTTTGTCCTTAGCATCTTGAAGGGGTTCCACATCCTCTAGTCCACGCCACTCCATTGTTGAACTTATCTGAAACATACCAGGTAAGAGTATTAGTCCAACAAGAGATATGTTGACATTAATTACCAAAATCACCCAGGGAGCACTTGTGCTTTCACACATAAACTTGGTCATTTCACACGCATGTTAAGGCACATTTCCAGGCACATATACTTGCATCACAGAATAAACAGTAATGATCATGATGACATTTTCAATAGCACTTCATCTAGAACAAAGACAAGAGTGACCATCACTTCAAGTTCAACATTACTAAGACATACAATCACTTCAAGTTCAACATTACTAAGAGCTACCACCACTTCAAGGTCAACAACATAACAAGTTCGACATAAGAAAAACGCCCACTAGGCGAGTTACATAACAAATAGAGGACTTAGACTAGTTCCTTGAGCGCTTTTTGGCTCCTCCCCCCTCCTGTTGGCTATCTCCTTCGCCTTCGTTGGAAGAGCAACCCGCTCCGGTGTAACGCCCTCGATGCGGCTATATCTCCCACGTGTCGAAGCACGACTTAGAGGCATAACCGCATTGAAAGCAATGTCGCAAGTGAGGTAATCTTCGCACAATCCATGTAATACATAAGGGAAAAGAGATACATAGTTGGCTTACAGTCGCCACTTCACACAATACATAAATAAACATCCATCATTCAGTTTACACTCAAGGTCCGACTACGGAACCAAAATAAAAGAAGACTACCCCAAATAAAAACACAGATCCCCGATCGCCCCAACTGGGCTCCACTACTGATCGTCTGGAAATGAAACATAGTAACGACCAAGGACCTCATCAAATTCCCACTTCAGCTCAGTTGTGCCCTCTGCGCTGGCATCACCAGTACCTGCATCTGTTTTGGTAGAATCTGTGAGTCACGGGGACTCAGCAATCTCACACCTGCGAGATCAAGACTATTTAAGCTTAAGGGAAGGCTGGTGTCAAGAGGTGGAGTTGCTGCAAGTGACTAGCATATATGGTGGCTATGATCGCAAAAGAGAGCGAGAAGAGAAGCAAGGCACGGTCGTGAAGCTAGAAGCGATCAAGAAGTGATCCTAGAGCAACCTGCATCAAACATAACTCCAACACCGTGTTCACTTCCCGGACTCCGCCGAGAAGGGACCATCACGGTTACACACACGGTTGATGTATTTTAATTAAGGTCAACTTCGGGTTTTCTACAACCGGACATTAACAAATTCCCATCTGTCTCATAACCGCGGGCACGGCTTTCGAAAGATAATACCCTGCAGGGGTGTCCCAACTTAGCCCATCACAAGCTCTCACGGTCAATGAAGGAATAAACCTTCTCCCGAGAAGACCCGATCAGTCTCGGAATCCCGGT
The DNA here is from genome assembly GCA_021437245.1 of Aegilops speltoides. Lineage (NCBI taxonomy): Eukaryota > Viridiplantae > Streptophyta > Magnoliopsida > Poales > Poaceae > Aegilops > Aegilops speltoides. The sequence goes on from JAHHZJ010000879.1 coordinate 34,859, forward strand.
TCGCATGACATTTCGACAATGGTAAAACAAGACCAGCAAAGCCGCCCAATTGTGCCGACAAATCCCGATAGGAGCTGCACATATCTCGTTCTCAGGGCACATCCGGATGAACACTATGTACGGCAACCGAGGATACCCCAAGTTGCCTCAGGGCGGCACCGCAAGTGGCTCTAGTTTGGACCAACACTCAGAGGAGCATTGGCCCGGGGGGTTAAATAAAGATGACCCTCGGGCTCGCGAAAACCCAAGGGAAAAAGGCTTAGGTGGCAAATGGTAAAACCAAGGTTGGGCCTTGCTGGAGGAGTTTTATTCAAAGCGAACTGTCACGGGGGTCCCATAAATGACCCAACCGCGTAAGGAACGCAAAATCAAGGAACATAACACCGGTATGACGGAAACTAGGGCGGCAAGAGTGGAACAAAATAGCAGGCAAAAGGCTGAGCCTTCCACCCTTTACCAAGTATATAGATGCATTAATTAAAACAATAGATATTGTGATATCCCAAAATATCCGTGTTCCAACAAGGAACAATCTTCATCTTCACCTGCAACTAGCAACGCTATAAGAGGGGCTGAGCAAAGCGGTAACATAGCCAATCAACGGTTTGCTAGGAAAGGATGGTTATAGGTTGTAATGACAATATGGGTGGCATGATATACCAAGTGGTAGGTATCGCAGCATAGGCATAGCAAAAGAGCGAGCATCTAGCAAGCAAAGATAGAAGTGATTTCGAAGGTATGGTCATCTTGCCTGCAAGGTTCTTAGAGTTGTCGAAGGCTTGATCCTCGTAGGCGTTCTCCACAGGTTCCTCGTTCACGTACTCGTCTCCCGGCTCTACCCAAAGCAAGAACACAAGCAACGGAACCACAATCAAACAAGGAACAATGCACAGGCAATATGATGCAATACATGACATGCTATGCGAGATGTGATATGCAATGCATATGTGTGCTCCGGAAGGAAAATGATGAACCGGGCATCAACTTGGCAAAACAAGTATGCCGCTGGAAAGATGAGATGATTTCGGTTGAAATCGATATAAAGATCACCGGAAACGGATGCATGGTTTGCAAATGACAAGCAAAACAAGAATGACGCAAATCTGCGTTTAACAGCACGATGCTACTTAGCACGCAACAAGAAACTATGCTACAGCACCCCAACATAAAAAAAGCATATGACAGTGATCTACAGGAGATGCTTAACAAAAGAGGAACACTGAGCTATGGCTAAATCACATCATAACATGTTCAAACAAGCATGGTGAAAGTGCAAAAAATATCAGGTTCACAGACTTGGTGAAAATACTAGCATGCCAGAAATTAACATCAGGAAGGCATGTTTAGAGCAAGCAAACAACAAGCTACAGGAACTTATAATAGCCAAACAAGGCATGACATGAATCTTCTCAAAGCATAGATCAAAAGTCCCTTACTGACCATAAGCCAAAAAGGACCATAAGAAATGATGGCACCCATGTAAACATAGCAAGTTTCATTACAAATCTCAGACTTAGCAGAAAAACTGGGCATGGCAAAAACAGATAACAAGTAGGCATGTTCGTGAGCTCGATGCACTCACTACAGAGCATCTCATGATAAACTAAGCATACACCCATCAAGAAGACATGGCATAGAAACTATACATGGCAATAACAACATCATAGCATACACGGATCAACTACAACAACCTCGTGAAAATTGAATCTCATGTAAACAATCTGCCAGGAAACATTTTGAAGCAAAAGTAGAACACGAAAATGACATGCTAGACTACTCCATAAATGCCAACAAAGGCATGGATGGATAGAGCACATCCATATGTTCAAAACACCCTTACTGATCATGCTCAAAAAGGGCATAGATCTCTCTGTAACAACATGAACACATGGCATAAAAATAACAGCAGGACATGACTTAGTGAAAACACTAAGTTCCTGAAATCAGCAACATTATCATCCCTAGTTTGCATGCTTGTTCTAGTCACCACATAACTCACAAAAATACATGGCATACACCCCTGGAAAGATGGCATGGCATAGTTCAACACACATGTAGGGCTCAAGTTCATAAGGTGCACACATTAATCATGGCAAAATGATAAAGTGCAAGTTACATTAAGAAAGCGAAACTAACATCACATAGCCCTCTTCCAACAGCATTTCGGGCATCAAGATGAGCTCAAATGAAAATGGTGCAATGAGATGAAATGATCTACTCTTCGAGGCGAACAATTTGATATGCTACACACCCAAAACGGAGCCACGGGTGCAAAGATGTGATGCGGAGAACATGCAATGATTTTATGACAGAAAAAATGACTTAGTGAGATTCGGGGGTCGCGGAAAAGTCAATCGTCATTTCGATCGGATCTGGGGCGCGCCGTTCGAGGTCGGACCCGGGGCCGGCGGTGGCTAGAACCGGCCGGGGCGCGGCGACCGGCGTGGAGAGGCGGCGGCGGCGGTGCTCAGCGGGACATCGGCGGTCGGCGGACGGCGCGCGCCGGGACGGACGAGGGCGGCGGCGGGCTTGGCTGGGGGCGCATGGAGATGGGCGGCGGCGGCGCGGCCTCGGAGGCGGCGGCGATGGCGGCGGAGGACGACGGCGGCGGCGGGGAGATGGCTGCGGAGGGTCTGGCGACGCGGCCGGAGGAGACCCGACGGCGGCGGAGTCCGCGACGGCGGCGGAGGCGCGGAGGCGCGGCGATGTGTGTGCATGCTGCTGGCTGGGGGGCCAGCCCTTTGGGCGGGCGGGCGGCGTGGGGCGCAGCGAGCCCGTGGCAGCTCACGAGTGGCCGGGCGGCGGCGGGCGGACGCGTCCGGTCCGATCCGGACGTGTCCGGCGGAGCGGGGGGGGGGGGGATTTCGCTAGGGTTTGCCCGGATTTGGAGGGGGAGATGCATATTTGTAGGTAGAGGGAGCTAGGAGACTCCAAATGGGGTGCGGTTTTCGCCCACACGATCGTGATCCGACGATGGAGAGCATGGAAGTGACTTATATGGGTTATTGGGCTGTTTTGGAGGGGTGTTGGGCTGCAACTTAAAAGAGGCCTTTGCGAGAGTCACTACAAGAAATATGTCAACTTGTGACCACCACTATTGGTCACTGAAAGGTCACAAATTTCCATTTGCGACCTTTTTGTGACCAAAAACAGAAGGTCAAAAGCTGGCCGTCATAAACTGACTATAGCGACCTTCTCTGTGAGAAGGTCGTGGACGTTTGCGACCAAAATATTCCTACTGTGGCGTTTTGGTCACTAGCAACCTCCCTAGGCCACGTAGGCATCCAGCGTGGCAAGCTGATGTGGCACAAGATTCAGCCCGGTCCAATTCGGTTTTCTACATGGGCCTAGCCCAACAATTATGCCTTTTATTATCTTTTTCCTTGGTAATTCTGGTCGGCTTCATGGACCAAGCCCAACGTTGTAGCCTTTTTTATTGTTGGCCCATGGCCTTTCTAGCTCAACAGTTTCAGTTAAAGATGGGTCCACTAGTTTCCTATCCATTATTGTTTGGGCCACAGCCTTTTTAGAGCCCACATATTATTTGATCTGAGTAGAACAATTGGTAATTTTCATTCACATACTTCTGTTTACGCATTTGAACAGCAAGCAACCAATATTGAACAACAAACAATCAATATTATCTCAATTGAGTGATTAAATTCCAGAAATCATTCAATCAAATACTCACAACAGCACATACACGTTTGCACATCAGGCCATTATAGCTACAACACCAAATATACGCATAGTTGGGTTACAACTAGGCGATGTCTCCAACAGCTCCCAGCACCACATGAAGAATCATCACCAAAATGCACCGTGTTTGTCTTGGCTGAGTGGAAAAGCTAGTTTACGGATACAACATGAGCGCCTCAATGGAGTCGGTGTAGCATCCGTCTTCTCTGCTTCTGCTGCAGTCTCCTGTTAAACAGAATAACAACAAATCGACTTAATAAACAAGCTAGAAGCACTGTGGGAAACAAAAGCATAAAAACAAACTAATGTCTCAGGTATAATCATAGGATAAATCTGTGTTGAAGCACTATGTTTAGATGTATTTTAATTAATTTCAAATGTGTAATGTAAGGTGTTGTGGATCAGTGTATAAGAATAGCAGTTTGTAAATAACAGGAACAACTTGGTATTACACATAGCGCACTATACAGATTTTAGCTTTTCTATCCAAGTACAAATAGCAAAATGGAACATAGGCAGGTTGATTATATTTGACAGAGCTAGCACATAGATACAAAATAATAATGTTTGATACAGAAATTAGTAATATGGGAATTAGTAAGGTCCTCTCTTAGTGCTATGGGGATGAAGAGCATGCACACAAAAAGCTAATTGGCAAAAAAACTTGCTGGTCTTATACAGCTCAGTTATATATGCACGACTCACAGCTTATGACATGATACTAAGAGAGAACATCATAGACTCAAGCAGATCCTAATATAAAGCTATTCATACCATAACTTTCACATCATAGGGACACAATAGTGTATTACAACACTATCCAGATATAAAAACTGAGTGACCAGCAAGCAATCAGATTGAGAACAAATCAGTTGGGGTTCTTAACTTTCAGTAAGCAGTATATCTAAGAAGTCACACTATTTAAATGCCTAGAGGAAACAGATTCACAGTACTAAGCAGGGGAGAAGCAACACAAGATACCTTGTCAACAGTCTTGTTCTGCCGACAACGGTCTGCGCAAGCTGGAGCGGCCTCTCGATTGCCGACGTACACGTCCAGGTGACCCGTCTGGAGTAGCACGTAGTAGAGCACTGCACTCGCAAATCATTCAACGAGTCATCAACAAGAAAGGGATCGAGAATTCAAAGTGGGAGGAAGTAGATAACCGCCCAAAGAACACGGACCAGATTATAGATGGATAGGTAGGCATGCTCGAGTGCCAACACACCATTGCTGCTGCCGCTGTCCAAATCGGGTGTCAAGGAGGAAGCGATCCGAAGCAACAAAAATCGAGCAAAATTGAAAGCATCGGTTGCTGAAGCATGTAGGCAGCAAGATCTTGTATACAACTATTATTGAATATAAATCTTGAACTACAACGGCATACAAGTTTGAATCTTGCACTATATAAATACTACACTACATATTACAGCACCATGATAGAAATGTACTCCAATATTTTCACACAAGCACACAAAAAATATACACCTTCAAAAGTTGGTGTAAGAATAAAATGGCTGGCACTTGGGTGTCAAATGTACAACTGCAAAGGACACGATACCTGACTATGTGAGCCTGCACGATAGGTAGGTCGGGCAACTTGACTCGGTGAACTGGGAACGATCTAAGACGGACAATAAGAATGGACAACAAGTAATACAGACCAACAACAATTTTGATATAACCATTGCGCAGAAATCCAACATCATGCAAGTAATACAGACCAACAATGACTGGCAGTAACTATCCTTTTTTTCTAAAGAATGGATGGCCATTGTCATACTCTTTGCTGACATGGTTCTAGTGTTCACTTAACCATGTTTTCTTAATTTGCCTGATTCAGCCAACAACCAGTAAGAAGTCGTCTTTTTCAGGGCATGAATCCTACATCTAGTAGTAATCAACGATGGTCAATTCAGATTTCAGAATCACATTTCTCTTTAAAAAAAGGAGGATAAACCCCAGTCAGATTTCTAAGTCAGCTGAGACCTGATAGTTGCTTCTACATACATACATATATTCAGACCACAAATTAAACTGAACCTAACATGTCTAGAAATTTACATGACAGGTGTTTGTGTTGCAAATAATCTACAAAGAATGCAAAGCAAAGGCAACAGCAACCAACTCAACATGAAGCCAATAAGAGAAATCTCTGGAGTAGCCCATTTGTCCATGTTTAGGCACACATGCTACAAACAACATAATTGTCGATCTTGATTTCTTCCTAGTTCGTCCACCTGATTTGCAACATAAGCATGAGAGAGCAAATGATAGTTTCATTTCTAAGATTACAGACCCAAATGCAGTGCCTCTTGTCGAATATGTACATGGTTGAATACGTAATGGACAACAACCAGTAAGAAGATTACAGGCCGTGAGCACAGCTACCACTACTAGCACGAGTCAGAAGGAACAGAGAGGAGAGCCTCACCTTTCCAGGACGAGGAGGTGGCTGGGCTCACGGCCAACGGCTTGGGCGAGGGCAGTGGGATGAGTTGCTGCTCCTGCTCGGGCCCAGGCCAGGAGCGGCAACAGACGGGCGGGGCGGAGCTCGAGATCGAGGAGCGCGGGCGGCGCGGATCCGGAGCATCGACAGATGGGAGCGGGTGTGGGCGGCCTGGATCCTCGCGGGCCAGATCCTGGTGATGCGGCCGCAAGGAGGTGGCTGGGCTCACGGCCAACGTCCAGATCTAGCCACTCCATGGCGTCAGGGCAGGGGAGGAAGAGGCCATCCTGCCCATGGTGTCCCGGTGCTCGAGCAAGGACGGCATCTTGGATCTGGGAGGGAGAGAACACGAGGTGAGGAAGTGACGGACGGATGTGAAGAGGAGGAGATGGAGTGTAGGGACGCACCTGAGTCGCCGGACCACGCCGAGCGAAACCCTAGCGACGGGAGACAGTCGCGGATGGCGCTAGAGGACGCGTGCACCCCGCCCACGCCGCCGGCGAGCCACTGGTCCAGCTGGTGGTGCTGCTGCATGATGGCGGCGCCCTGGACCTGATCCGATGCTGCACCTCCAGTCCGCGGATCCAGAGCTCGGTCGCCATGGCTGCGCCGCGGGCTAGGGTTTTGGGCGCTTGGGAGGCATGGGGATTCGGGCTCCTCGCCGTCTATGGCCATGGTGCGGCGGCGGCGGCTAGGGTTTGGCGAACAGGGGCGGCGACGGCCAGGGTTTGGGGAGGAGGCGGTGGGTGGGAGAGGACTGGATCGGGAGGAGGCGGGTACGGGGAGGAGGTGGTGGCGGCGGGGGGAGATTGGGAGGAGGGAGGATCTGGATGGAGGGCCGCTGCGGCCGGGGAGGCCGTGCGCGCCTGGCTGACCCAAAGTGACGGGCGGCGGCCCAGGCGCTGCAACCTGAAGGGGCGGCGACGGGGAGGGATCGGGAGAGGGTGGCGGATCTGGATCGGGACGAGAGGGATCGGGAGAGGGAGGGGGAATGGAGTCGGGGAAGGGGAAGAGAGAAAGAATGGAGGCGGGGGGGGTGGGTGGAAAATGTCCATGAGGACAGACTTAGGGTTTCGGTTCGGTGGGTTTGGGCGTTGATCCGGAAGCATCCAACGGTGGTTGATGCGTGATCCGCGTAATATGCTCATGGTCCAATCGTAACGCAGCAAACCATTTGATGACCTTATGACCATATAAATTGGTCATGATCGATTCAAGATAAAAATTTCATTCCATTTTTGATTGCTCAAATTGAGTTTTTTGTGAAAGTCCTATCAAATATTTGTTCAAATGATCTCATATTGTGCACAATGGTGCATCTTGGAATTTCAAACAATGTTGCCTAAGGGAGTTTTCATTTTCTTTGCACGGAAAATTCATTTTCCATTTTTGAGTGCCGAAAAGGGTTTTTGTGAAGGACCTACCATATATTTGTTGCAAAATTGTACCAAATCAATTTTCTAAAATACTAGGACATATTTAATGCACGATTGACCAAATTGTTGGGTGTAAAAAAAATTGATCCACCTCTCGTGAAAAAGACAAATTTCTGCCGATTCAGTTGGAAGTGGGTCAAATTTGAACTGTAGCTGCCTTGTAGTTTGCCCTTTATTTTTTACAAAAATCATTTCTAGGTACTTAAGTATCTATTTAATCAGAGAAACACCAAAAAAATTCCAAGATTCAACCACTAGCTAGGAGCGGTCATTAATAGCTTTTGACCGCATTTTGAAACGGGCATAAAAATTCAAAAAATTCAAAAATAGGAAAACCTTCGCATTGTGTCATTATATATGACCAAGTTACGAGAAAAAATATAAACTTGTAATACATTCATTCTTTTAAAAAGTGTTCTTTAAATGAGCTATCATGCGTGAAGATTCATGGCTTTCAAGCCAAATGATCAATCCTATGGCCACATTCATGGCATAGTTTATTCAAATGATCTCATATTGTGCACAAGGGTGCATCTTGGAATGGCAAACAATATTGCTTAAGGAAGTTTTCATTTTCTTTGGACGAAAAAATCATTTTCCATTTTTCGAGTGCCCAAAAGGAGGTTTTTTTGTGAAGGACCTCCCAAATAATTGTTGCAAAATTGGACCAAATCATTTTTATAAAATACTAGGACATATTTAATGCACATTTGATAAAATGGTTGGGTGTAAAAAGTTTTGATCCACCTCTCGTGAAAAAGACAAATTTCAGCCGATTCAGCTGGAAGCGGGTCAAATTTGAACTGTAGCTGCCTTGTAGTTTGCCCTTTATTTTTTACAAAAATCATTTCTAGGTACATAAGTATCTATTTAATCAAAGAAACACCAAAAAAATTCCAAGATTCAACCACTAGCTAGGAACGGTCATTCCCGCAGTTTTGACCGCATTTTGAAACGGGCATAAAAAATTCAAAAAAATTCAAAAAATAGGAAAACCTTCGCATTGTGTCATTATATATGACCAAGTTACCAGAAAAAAATATAAACTTGTAATACATTCATTCTTTTAAAAAAGTGTTCTCAGAAATGAGCTATCATGCGTGAAGATTCATGGCTTTCAAGCCAAATGATCAATCCTATGGCCACATTCATGGCATAGTTTGTTCAAATGATCTCATATTGTGCACAAGGGTGAATCTTGGAATGGCAAACAATATTGCTTAAGGAAGTTTTCATTTTCTTTGGACGAAAAAATCATTTTCCATTTTTCGAGTGCCCAAAAGGAGGTTTTTTTGTGAAGGACCTCCCAAATAATTGTTGCAAAATTGGACCAAATCATTTTTATAAAATACTAGGACATATTTAATGCATAGTTGATAAAATGGTTGGGTGTAAAAAGTTTTGATCCACCTCTCGTGAAAAAGACAAATTTCAGCCGATTCAGCTGGAAGCGGGTCAAATTTGAACTGTGGCTGCCTTGTAGTTTGCCCTTTATTTTTTACTAAAATCATTTCTAGGTACATAAGTATCTATTTAATCAGAGAAACACCAAAAAAATTCCAAGATTCAACCACTAGCTAGGAACGGCCATTCCCGCAGTTTTGAGCGCATTTTGAAACGGGCATAAAAAATTCAAAAAAATTCAAAAAATAGGAAAACCTTCGCATTGTGTCATTATATATGACCAAGTTACCAGAAAAAAATATAAACTTGTAATCCTTTCATTCTTTTAAAAAAGTGTTCTCAGAAATGAGCTATCATGCGTGAAGATTCATGGCTTTCAAGCCAAATGATCAATCCTATGGCCACATTCATGGCATAGTTTGTTCAAATGATCTCATATTGTGCACAAGGGTGCATCTTGGAATGGCAAACAATATTGCTTAAGGAAGTTTTCATTTTCTTTGGACGAAAAAATCATTTTCCATTTTTCGAGTGCCCAAAAGGAGGTTTTTTTGTGAAGGACCTCCCAAATAATTGTTGCAAAATTTGACCAAATCAATTTTCTAAAATACTAGGACATATTTAATGCACAGTTGACAACATGGTTGGGTGTAAAAAGTTTTGATCCACCTCTCGTGAAAAAGACAAATTTCCGCCGATTCAGCTGGAAGCGGGTCAAATTTGAACTGTGGCTGCCTCATAGTTTGCTATTTATTTTTCCAAAATCATTTCTAGGTACATAAGTACCTATTTAATCATAAATACATGGTTTGGTGGCGATACGTCGAGGTTTGGGCGGTGGTCGAGGGCCCCAACTCTAGAGCGCCAGAACTCGCATGCCTGGCTGCGTGGTCACGCGTGGATCTGTGGTGTTGCCATGTGTTCGGGCGGCCTAGGCATGTCTAGTGGGTTGGCCACTCCCGTAGGTGCTAGGAAGAAAATTACAACATAAGATTCTCACGAGGAGACCGATCGATGCTCAAACATGAATTAGCAGCCAAGTGTTTGATTAGCGATACGGAAAATGCACCTGCTAATGGGCGTGAGTTTTGGTTGAGGATGATCAGTTATTAAGAAGACCGTCTTCACAAAGTTTCAGCTCAAAAGGAGGAGTCTAGGTGGTACTTGCTTTGCAAAGTACCACACTTGGACATAAATCTGAATGTTGAAGATGGGCTCAAAATAATGAATGGATTGAGTGGCATTTGGTGGAGGATAGTTATTTGGGCATAGGAAAGCATCAGAGAAAATGGATACCATTTGGACATGCCAAAGTGGTACTTCCTTCACAAAGTGTTTTTATGAACAGAATAGGAAAATGAATATTTTTGAATTATTTTTGAACTAGGCAAGGAAGATTTTTACATATTTGATTGAATATATGACCCAAAGAATTTATGAGATTTTTGGGGAATTTTGGGAATGATAGAAATATAGGTTGCTTCACAACCTAGGGCAAAACTGCCACATGGACATGACACATAGGCAAAACCGATGAGGTGGCGCCTAGTCGTAGCAACCCACCACAATTTTCAAGGTTATGACCATCTATATTGGTCACGAACAGCTAGAAATAAGGCGCGAACCAGTGCTATCTCGCTTTGTGACCATTTCGTGTAAGGAAATTATGACCTTTCTGACCAAAATGGTCGTTATAGTTTAGGGTTTGGAGCCCCCTGAACAGCTTTTGACCAATTGGTCTGAAATGGTCATAGATCTATGACCAATTCTTCCAGGGTCACTAACAAAAGGTCATAAGTTGACATATTTCTTGTAGTGAGTGCGGTTAACCGTTGGAGTACCAAACGAGCTCCAAATGACCCGAAACTTGACAGGTGGTCTACCGGTGGTATACCAGGGCCACTTGGCAAGGCTCGGTCCATTCCGAGAATGTTCAACACCCGCACACGGAAAAATGTAAAAGGGAGTGCCGGGGAACATAGGAGTGTCAGATTGCAAAACGGACAACGGGGAAAATGCTCGGAATCATGAGACGAACACGTATGCAAATGAGATGCACATGATGACATGATATGAAATGCATGACATGAACAAAATGCAAAACGAAGAACAAAAACCCAACCACGGAGGGAATATCATAACACAATGCCGAAAATGGCAAGAGTTGGAGTTACAAATATGGAAAGTTACATCCGGGGTGTTACAACACTCCACCACTACAAGAGGATCTCGTCCCGAGATGTAGTACTGAAAGAAATCCGGATATTCGGAACGGAGGTGATCCTCGCGCTCCCAGGTGGCTTCTCGGTCGGAATGGTGTGACCACTTTACTTTCAGGAATTTGATTGACTTGTTGCGAGTCTTGCGCTCGGTTTCTTCAAGAATAGCAACGGGGTGCTCAGGATAAGAGAGATCTTCTTGGAGGTCAATTTCTTCAAAGTTGACGGTGCGTTCAGAATCTTGAAGCACTTGCGAAGGCTGTGACACGTGAAACACATCGCACGCTTGCAAAATTGGACGGAAGCTCAAGTTGATAGGCGAGATCGCTTCTTTTGCCAATGATCTTGAAAGGACCCACGATCTAGGGGCAAGCTTCCTTTGATACCGGGCGACGAGTGCCTTTCATTGAGAGACGCGGAGGTAGACATGGTCTCCGATTTCAAAAGCCACATCACGGTGCTTGGCATCATAATAGCCCTTCTGGCGCGATTGCGCGGCTTTGAGATTCTCACGAATGACTTTGCACATTTCTTCGGCTTCTGTGATCAAGTCGTTGCCAAGAAGTTGGCGTTCACCTGTCTCGGACCAATTGAGAGGAGTACGACACTTCCTGCCATAGAGAATTACGAATGGGGCCTTGTCCGAACTCGCTTGGAAGCTGTTGTTGTAGGAGAACTCGGCATATGGTAGACAATCTTCCCACTTCATGCCAAAGGAAATGACACAATCCCTGAGCATATCTTCAAGGATTTGATTGACTCGCTCGACTTGGCCACTTGTTTGAGGATGGAAAGCTGTCTTTGAAACGAATGTTGGTGCCCATGGCCTTCGAAAGGAGTCCCGAACTTAGAAGTGAAGATGCTTCCACGGTGCGAAGAGATCAATTGTGGAATACCGCTCAAGGAGACAATTTCGAGGTGTATAGCTCTGCCGGTGAGCTGCTTTGTGATAGATTCTTTGATAGGAAGGAAATGAGCCACTTTAGTAAGCTTGTCAATGACAACAAAGATAGCATCATTTCCACGCTTTGACTTGGGAAATCCATCACGAAGTCCATCTCGATATGATCAAACTTCCATTCCGAATAGCAAGAGGTTGGAGGAGACCATCTGGTCTTTGGTG